>CM040400.1:35237797-35264672 GCA_022702515.1 Ilyophis sp. 1 JC-2022
GGGGTGCAGAGACAGAACCCTTCCAAGAGACTTGGTAGGATCTATCAGTGAGGTACGATACAAACCAGGAGAGGGCAGTCCCAGAAATGCCCATCTCAGAAAGTGTGGAGATCAGGAGTTTGTGGTTGACCGTGTCAAACGCTGCAGACAGGTCAAGTAGAATCAGGACAGAGGAGAGGGATGAGGCTCTAGCATTGGAGAGTGCCTCGGTCACGGCCAGGAGAGCAGTTTCCGTGGAATGTCCGGTTCTGAAGCCGGACTGATGGGGGTCAAGCAGGTTGTTCTGCTGGAGAAAAACAGACAGTTAGTTATGGACAGCTCGTTCAAGGGTTTTGGACAGGAAGGGCAAGAGAGATACAGGATGGTAGTTCCTGACATCGGAGGGGTCCAAGCTAGGTTTTTTAAGGAGTGGGGTTACACGGGCAGTCTTAAAAACAGCAGGAACATGGCCACAGGTTAGGGAGGTGTTGATAATAGAGGACAGATATGGAACAAGCTCAGCGGATAGATATGGAACTGGAGGACTGCTGACGGGATGGGGTCCAGTGCACAGGTGGTGCGTCACGAGTTGATCCTCCAGAGTCTTGAAGGACGACAGCGTGGCGATGGGCTCGGTATGGGGGATGTGGGCTCTCACCTGATGTGTGAAGGAGTTGCGGATACCTTCCCCTCAAAGTGGGTCAGGAAGTCATCTGCAGAGGGAGGAGGGTGGAGGAGGTGGAGGGGGGATAAGCAGGGAGGAGAAGGTGGAAAAGAGTTTCCGTGGATTAGACACACATGCATTAATTTTAGTCTGAAAAAATGAAGTCTTAGCCGATGTAGTTGCAGCTGTGAAGGCTGCCAGCAGAGTGTGGTAGGAGGTCAGGTCATCTGGGGATCTGGATTTCCTCCACTTTCTCTCAGCGCCTCGCAGCATGGTTCTGCTGGATCTGAGGGAATCTGTCAGCCACGGGGAGGGGGGTGATGGTCGAGCTGGTTTGGAAACAAGAGGACAAAGTGAGTTGAGAGATTGAGAGAGGCAGGAGTTAAACATAGAGGTGGCAACATCAACATGCATATTAGCAAAGGAAGCAGGAGGAGGAAGTATAGAGAGAGCGGAAGTAGTGAGCGAGGAGTGCGAGAGGGTGCGGAGATTTCTCCTGAACATAACAGTGGGTGGGTCGTTAGTAGGGTTGAGGGAGAGTGGGAGGGAAAGAGAGAATGAAATAAAGAAATGGTCCGATACGTGGAGCGGGATCACCATGAGTTCGGACGTGGCGCAGCTCCTGGTGAGTACAAGGTCTAGTTAGTTACCAGCCTTGTGGGTGGCAGGCGATGGGGATTGAGTGAGAGCGAAGGACTGGAAGAGTGAGGCGACACTGGATAGCTGGGAACTCTCTGGATGGAGGTTGAAGTCTCCCAGTAGGATTACAGGGGTGCCATCCTCAGGGAAGGAGCTCAGGAGTGTGTCCAATTCATCCAGGAAAGCGCCGAGCGGACCTGGAGGGCGATAGAGAACTACAATGTTAAGTGTAGATGGGTGGGTTACAGTGACTGCATGAAACTCAAAAGAGGAGAATTTCAGGCAGTGTGCAGTGGGAATAGAGAATTTCCAGGATGTGGAAATCAGCAGAGCAGTACCCCCGCCTCGGCCAGAGGCCCTGGGGGTGTGATAGAAGGAATAGCCATCAGACAGAGCAGCGGGAGTGGCTGTGTTATCTGGAGTGATCCAGGTCTCAGTGAGAGTAAAGAAGTGGAGGGACTTCACCTTGGCGTAGGCAGTGATGAAGTCAGTTTTCTGGACAGCTGAGCGGCAGTTCCATAGTTCACCCACCACTGAGAGTTCCTTATGAAAGGACAGGGGTGGGCAGACCAGGTTAGCCGGGCAGCGCCTGCGATGGATGGACCTCCAGGCACGAGGTATATAGCACAGAGGAATGGGGGTTAGACACATGGTAGGGGGTGATAAGGCAAGTTAGGTGGTGAAAAGATAAGAACAAACAGACAAGTCTTACAAATTGCTGATGAGGCTGCCGTACTTACCGTACTTATGGCAGCCTCTGCTTTAATTTATGCACTATTTGCAAATTACCGATTGCATTCAGCTGCTTGCAGGGATAATTCACTCAGGTGAAGCTACTTAAGATTAGCAACACAAAAGGCCGGTTGTTGGCTTAATACTAGCTACAAGTCAGTTTAAACAGATCGCTAACTACTGCAATTTACCTCAGCTACACAATGACTACAAAGCAGTTCAATTACCTAATGCACAGCTAAAACCGAATGTAAAAAAGATACTTAACCGATCCGACGGCAGAAAATCAACAACGCTGTCTAGATGCACTCTGTAGTAGGAGTGGTAAGCACGCTGTATATTCACTCAGGTGAAGCTACTTAAGATTAGCAACACAAAAGGCAGGTTGTTGGCTTAATACTAGCTACAAGTCAGTTTAAACAGATTGCTAACTACTGCAATTTACCTCAGCTACACAATGACTACAAAGCGGTTCAATTACCTAATGCACAGCTAAAACCGAATGTAAAAAAAATACTTAACCGATCCGACAGCAGCAAATCAACAATGCTGTCTAGATGCACTCTGTAGTAGGAGTGGTAAGCACGCTATATATTCACTCAGGTGAAGCTACTTAAGATTAGCAACACAAAAGGCCGGTTGTTAGCTTAATACTAGCTACAAGTCAGTTTAAACAGATCGCTAACGACTGCAATTTACCTCAGCTACACAATGACTACAAAGCGGTTCAATTACCTAATGCACAGCTAAAACCGAATGTAAAAAAGATACTTAACCGATCCGACGGCATAAAATCAACAACGCTGTCTAGATGCACTCTGTTTCCACGGCCATTCATATTGATAACCGCATCAGAGAGCGTGAGAGACAGAGCGTAAAAACCGTTCAGCTCAGTACTGCTTTTCTCCATCAGTAGCGTCCAGTCCGCCTTTTTGCCTACTCCTCCCTTCACCGGGAGGAGCCTATGCAGGTGGATGGGACAGCTTTGTGTGAGTCCAGGGATTTTTAACCGCAAAAAAGCTGGTGTTGATGTTGTAGGCGCAGGGGCCATTTAAAAAAAATATTAGCCGAGGTTAGAGGGAAATGGGGGAGTCTCGCTAGGGAGACCGGGGTCCCTAGCAAGACATAATGCCAGTTTTTCTCATACCTTACTACCGGTCCAGCTGCGCTGGAAGAGGCGTTCTGTTGACATTGACGCCTTTATTGACTGGAGCGGTGGAGTGCTTCGTTGACGCCAAATGAGCAAAAAAATTAAAAATGCCCATACTCCCTCTCACGCACCCCCATCTAGTCAGTGCCCTCGGTGGTCACCCGCCGGGTACCGAGACCATAAAGGAGATCACAAGTTTGTTGCGCATGCACGCTTTATATCAGGGGCATCTAGAGACGGTTCTGTTTTTTTTTTGTTGATTCACCTACATATCCCCTGGTGTTAGGCCATTCGTGGCTGATACAACACAGCCCCCATATAAATTGGTGAGGGGACAAGGCTGTCATACTCCAGTGGGAACCCCAGTGCAGGTCCCATTGCCATTCGCCTATTTTCCTCACTTCGGGTGGTCGTTCTGATTGTCCCGGGCTTAGTTCTGATACAGAGCTAGAGGAGACCAATTTTTTCTCCGGCCAAGACATCGTTCCTTCTCCCTCCGAGAACATGGAGGAGAGTTTGGTCTGGGATTCGGTCACAGATAGTAACACTATTTGGGAGGAGTATTTCTCAGGTTCCGAGATTGGGTGGGAATCACCACTTGATTCGTCTTCTGACTTGGAGATTACTAGAGTGGGAGGGGCATTTGAATTTTTTTTGCAGGCTAACGTTCCTGCCAAGTACACGGACCTTTCTGAAGTATTCAGCAAACAACGCGCTACTATGTTGCCACCCCACATACCCTATGACTGCGCCATAGAACTATACCTGGGCACGGTCCCTTCCAGGCGTTCCCTGTATTTGTTTTCGGCTCCCGAAAGTAATGCCGTTTGGCCTCACTAGCGCCCATTCGGTCTTTCAGACGCTAGTGAATGATGTTCTCTGAGAGATGTTGGAGAGATTCGCCTTCGTCTACCTAGAAGATATTTGAATTTTTTTCACGAATCTCTCCACTCACATCGTTCATGTCAGGCAGGTCTTAGAGGTTCTTCTGAAGGCACATTTGTTTGTGAAAGCAGAAAGATGCCCTTTTCACACTAGCTCCGTTTCCTTTTTGAGATTCATTGTGGCGGACAGTAAGGTCCAGATGGATCCTGAAAAGGTTTTGGCAGTTAAGAACCGGCCCACTCTGTCGTCAGTGAAGCAGGTACAATGCTTCCTAGGGTTTGCAAATTTTTATCAACGGTTTATCCGTAATTTTAGTGTGGTAGCCGCTCCAATCACAGCCCTTACTAAGAAAACTACACCTGCACGGTTCTGGTGGAACCCTAAAGCGGAGGCGGCGTTCACGGAACTTAAAAACAGATTCAGCTCTGAGCCTATCTTTATAACTCCCAATCCCTCTCTCCCCTTAGTGGTCGAGGTGGATGCTTCTGAGCTGGGAGTAGGAGCCATATTGTCTTAGCACTCTCTACTGGACTGAAAAATGCACCCTTGTGCGTATTTCCCAATTTGCCCCTAGGTTTTGACGCTCCTTCTGTGCCCTACTAGGGGCATCTGTTAGTCTGTCTTCCAGTTTACATCCGTAAACCAATGGACAGACGGAGCACACTAACCAGACGGTGGAAAGCACCCTTCGGTGTCTGGCTGCCTCCAATCCCACATCCTGGAGTCGCCACCTCGCCTGGGCGGAGTATGCCCATAACATGCTGCGCAATGCCTCCACTGGCCTCTCTCCTTTTGAGGCCCAACTGAGATATCAACCCCCGTTATTTCCCGAGTTGGAGAGAGAGGCAGAGGAAAGTGTTGGTGAGCACTCTGGCCTCACCGTACAAGCCGCCGCCTCCTCCTTGGCTCTTGGAGGGAGGTCCAGCTTACACTGTTCAGTGCATTTTAGCCGAGAGATGGGAGGGCAGATGGGTGCAGTTTCTGGTTGATTGGGAGGGTTATGGCCCTGAGGAGTGTTGCTGGGTTCCCTCCAGGAACATTTTGGACACAGAACTTGTGAGGGACTTCCACAGAGAGAGGGCTGAGGGATCGTCTGGGGTTGTCCCTTAGAGGGGGGATCCTGTCATGGTTTGGCAACCTCCTTTTATTTCTTTCTCTTTTGCATTTCTGTCCCTTGTTCTGGTTCACCTTCGCTAGTCTCTCGGAGACAGTTCTTTCTTTAACGTTTCTTGGTACCTCTCTTTATTTTTTGTCATCTCTTATTGAGGTATTTCTTCTTCATTCTTTTCTTTCATTTACTCGAGTCTACGAGTGTTCACCAGACTATTTTCAGGTCGTTATTATTTCTCCTCTTTTCCAGTCTCCTCCTTATTGCTCTCTAGTATTGAGAGTAGGAGCTGTTTTGTTTAGTTTTTTATTATTTTTCCTGTCATGGAAGCCTTTCTGTTTCAGTGGTTTCCACTAAGTGGAGACTTTAAGATTTCTCTCTGTCGCGTCTGGTCCTCCGAACCCGACTCCCCCCGTTATAAGTACAACTTTAATGCATTTATTAGCCTGTACTTAAAGTATGGCCAATTTAACACAAAATGAGTGGTGATTAGATGATGAGTACTTAAAAGTATAATATTTTTTTGCTTGGGTTCTCATGTTTACTTAACCCCTTAGCACAGATGGCAAATTTGGTCAATTCTCATCTATTTAGGGGGGTGCTCTGTTTAAGGCTTTATAACTCCAGGTGTGAGCATTACATAAACTTGGTAAATGGCATAAATGAATCAGGTGTACAGGTGTACCATTTATAGTATGAACTTAGATTTGTTTATTTTCATAATTTAAGTCAAAATAAAGTGCCACAAATGCAAGCAAAACTTTATATACAAATCAAAGTCGCCTCAGGCTGGGACTTTTTTCCACAGACTCCCCATACTTTACCATTGAGCCGTATGCAGGCTTAGCTTATAGCCAATAACTAATGAAAAACTATTTGACATCATAAGCAATAATAACACAATAGCTAACCTTTCTGTGGCTAGCTAGCTATACTATTATGAATACAACACCATAAAACATACACGCACACGCATCATTAAATCCAATGAATTGGAGTACAGAGCCAAAATAACAAAAAATGTGTCACTGTCCAAATAGTTATGGACTGCACTGTATAAGTGTATATACATACAATATAAAAAATTGTATCTCTCACTTGTACACCAACCTGTTCGTTTTAACTAAATTAAACAAGCTGGTAATAAACGGCATACCGTAGCTGTTTAATTAGGTTAGAGTACTCAGTATTACAAATTTTTCCGATCTACCTACAAGATGGATAAGTAAAATGCTTTATTTTTTATACATGCCCGCCCCTTTAGGGGACCAAAATTAATTGGACAAATTAACATTAACTTAAGTAATCATATTTAATAATTGGTTACATATCCTTTGGTATGTCATGACTTCCTTGATGTCTGTGACCCAAAGACATCAAAAGACTCTTGATATCTTATTTTCAGGTACTCTTACAAGGAATACTATAACCACTCGGCATTTGAATGGATCTCTATGGGAATTTGGGGGTGGGACTAGATTAAACTGTAAATTGCACGGGTATAGTATGAAACTAAGTGGTTTCTGTCAATACAAACAATAACCAGTCCTCATACACATTTTTTTTATTTATTAAATGGCCCTTTCCTGGCTTTTTCGTATTTTATTTGGAACGTAGATCCGGTAGGTAATTCTTGCGCCAGAAACAGTGTTAATGTGCCGATTCGTCAGAAACCACTCATTGGTCCAAATTTCCATGGAAGCTGGTTATTGTTTGTATTAACGGAATCCGCTTCGTTCGCGTTCGTATATGTGCTAGAAGTGTAATTTTGAGACTGTTATAGGTGCCCTATCGAAGTGAATGAAGAGTGACAAATACCCTATTCTGTATTATCACCCCAGGGGAAAACAGAGCAGTTAACAAACATATTTCGCCACCAGTTGGATATCTTGCCCAGGTAACTAGTACACAACCCAAAGGTCTACCAAAGTTCAGTTAAGGGTTGTTTCTCCTGACTTATTTTTCCATAAAGTTCAATGGGAAATGAGTCAGGAGAAACAACCCTTTGATTTTGTTCTAAAATATTTCACCTGAAATTCTTGGCATAGCGTTGCAGCGAGGGACGCTATAGCAGGCAACAAAACATAAACAACTTTCTTGTTCGATCTGTGCTTTCCTCTGGCTTGTCTTTAAGAAATATCATAGCAAAAGAAAACCTGTTTGCGTAGCTCGAAGGATCCACGTTCGTGTATCTGCGTGAGGTATGTTTCGGTCCTAAGAATGAAATAGAACTCTATAGGCTACACATGATCACATGGAAACCATGCAAAACACAGATTTAAAAAAAGGTTTGCACAAATGCAATTGCCCACATAACGCTCCTTCAGACTACAAAATAAGTCCATGCAGAATAAAAATAGGCTGGGTCCAGAGTTTATCACGACACTGAACAAAACAATAACACAGCATCTTTTTTTAACACGACACTAAAACGCTCATATTGAATCAAGAGTGCATATTCAACATCTCATGTTGATTAAATCTTATAGTAGCTTTTTAAAAATATTAAAACGATTCAGTATTGCACGTTAATTTCCCAAAACTTCCACAAACCTACCATTTTAAACTAAAAACTGGAAAACTTGCAAAACTTGTTTAATGCGTTGAAAAATTCGTTTTCAAGCAGTTCTCCTAATTGCCAGGTCTTCAGTACCCCATCAGCCCAGCAGGGGATGCAGTAGTTGCACCCTCACTTCCGCGTCTATGATGGTCATATCCCCAATATTACAGTAGTGTGCACTTAAAACACACTCATTGATATATAATACATGCACATTGAATACATTTATCAAATGTACTTACTTTTGACAGTCATGCAAGACTTTATTTCAGCAACAAGGGAAAACCTTTGAGGGGAAATTACCATTCATCTAGCTGTCTTTATTTACAATGAATTATTTTTCAGAAAATGCAGGAGTCCTACTGACGGATGACGACGATGCCACACCAGAACTCTTTGATCCATTTTTATTTTGTTTTCCAATAAATTCTTATTTAACATTCATATCAGACGTTGTGAAAACGTCTTTTGGCAAGCTGCGTAATTGACTGTGTGTGCTGCCTGCGAGTGGCACCCGGAGATTTTTCCTTTTCGTTTCGTAAGCAGACAGACTAAATAAAACCATTACGATGCAGTACATATAATTTTATTAACACAAACAAATACAATTGCACACATTTTATTTGTTTTTATTCAATGGGGAATGATCGTGATTTGTAGATAATTTTTTGAGTTCTAGGTTAGCTTGTTATGCTCTGAGTTCTGAGTCTGTCTGTTTTGTATTTTAATTTTCATTCAGGCATTTATGTTTCTGATTAATTGTGGTTTCACTGTCCTGTGTTTTGTATTTCTGTCACTCCCTGTCTTTGTCACACCTTTCGGGAGTCTGTGGGGATTTTGGTTTTCTCTGTATTTCCTCTCATTCCTTCCTTCTTACTAAATTATTTAATTGTAAATAATACTAATTAACTAACAATCACTAAAATCTTAGAATTAGGGTTTACTAATCTACTAATGACTAACTTGTGTATATAATACTAAACAACAAACTTACAAACATTAGGGATTTAGAATTTTCTACTAACATTACTAATTACTAATTTATCTTGAGTTTCTGACTGCAGCTGTCATTTTCCCTCGTTATCCTATCCCTGTATCTATCTGTGATTTCACATTCTGTGCACGTGTCCACTTACGTGTCCACTCCAGGGCGATGCACCCGTCACCGCCGGCCTCCAGGGCGATGCAGCCGTCGCCGCCGGCCTCCAGGGCGATGCAGCCGTCGCCGCCGGCCTCCAGGGCGATGCAGCGGTCCTGTCTGTGCTGCCGTCCAACAGAGCGGTCCTGTCTGCGCCGCCGTCTTCCAGAGCGGTCACTCCTGCGCCGCCGCCGTCTTCCAGAGCGGTTCCTTCTGTGCCACCTTCCCATCCTTATTTGACTTATTTGACATCCTTGATGACAGCCATTTTACAAACCATTTATTCCATACTGTTCCAGCATTTAATTTAGCTAAATCTAGTCCCACCCCCCAATTCCCATAGAGATCCATTCAAATGCAGAGAGGTTATAGTATCACTTGTAGGAGTACCAGAAAATAAGATTTCAAGATATTGTTGGGTCACAGACATCAGGAAGTCATGGAATGCAAAGGATATGCAACCAAATATTAAAAATGATTACTTTATTCTACATTATGTTAAACTGTCCAATAATTTTTGGGGGGACTATGTAAAGGGTTCTAGAATTTCTAAATGGTTAATCCGATATGGATGAAAATACCCTCAAATTAAAGCTGACAGTCTGCACTTCACCACTGTTACGTTCGTGTGAAGGACCCAGACGCAGACCACAGGATTAGGCAAAAAGGAGTTCTTTATTTCGTTCAGGGGTCAAGCCAGGAGATCAGAGGTAGGTAGGTACAACAAACGACAGGCGATAGGGCAATGAGGGACAATCCAGAAAATCGAAAAACCAGGGAATCAGAGTTCAGGCAGTACAAAGGGATAAGGCAGGAGAATGGTCGTTATACAGGCGTGGTCAAAATAGAAAGGCAAACTGGACAGATAAGGGCAAGGCAAAAGAATAGTCGTTCAAAAGGGTATCGCGGAATAATTTAACTGATCTCAGGCTTTAGAATATCGTAGGCACTGGAAAAGACAATCAACGTTCTGACACAGACTGGAAGTAACACAGGGCTTAAATGCACAAGGTACAAATGACACAAAGGGAATCAGGTGTGTGAAAGGGCGGGGTTCCAAACGAGAGACAATTGAAATACATTTGGGAAACAATGAAACAATCACGGAGACAACTAGGGAAAACGCGGACTGGATTCCAAACATACACACGATAACAGATGACCTGGAGTTTCAGGAAATCGTGCATAGATTAAGATGACAGGGAGAGAAGATCAGATGCAGCTGAGAATGATTAGCAAGGACAGAACAGCGTGAAAATGTGCGCTCTAATATATTAGTGAGATTAGTAACTATACACACCCCTGCCGTTAGTAGAGTTAGTGGTAATATACAAATTAGTTTGTTAGTGGAGTTAGTAGATCTAATCAATCGTTAGTATGTTAGTGGTAATTAGTAAATCTAAGTACACAGAGGCAGGTGCGAAGTAAGAGGGAACCCGAACACCAATGAGATCACCCGAATGGTACAGAGACGTAAACAGGGAGTGACAGATCAGATGTAAACAGGCAGACACATGACAACTAGGCAAAACGGGAAAGTAAACAAGTCAGATGGAAAAACTAAAACTAAACAATACATACAGATGAGAATAAATAATAATTATATAATATAATTAAGGTACAATATAAGTGAAAGTCAGATCCTTACAACCTCATTGTCATTGTATCCTTTCAAACTCAAAGTGCTACAGTACAGAACCAAAATACCAAAATAACAAAAAATGTGTCACTGTCCAATGAATTATGGTGCTTACTGTATATAGTGGAAATTTCATACTACATAATATTATAAGTGGTCAGCGAGAATATTTGTTCTCTGTGATAACCACAGCTGCTACATCACAGATGATAAAAAGGACTACAAAAAGGTATCAGGGAGTAAGCTCAGAATTTTGAATGTAAGTTTTACACACACAAAAAAGTTCCACACCTGTATTAAAGCAACACTGTAATTGTTCGATTCACAGCGCGTATCAAACCAAAAGTACTGTACCAAAGGAAAGAGGAAATCTTTTCCAGCCTTGTCAAAATAAGCACTGATTCTCTTCTGATTAGATGCCTGGGCTACTATTTTGGTGACAAAGTGGCGTAGCGCCTCTGTTACATTCTTTGGTTAAAGCTCCTTTGTGATTATATTATAAGTATTAGCTTCATTTTTGCTGGAGTGTCCCTATAATCTATGATGGCACAGTGATATATAGTGTATATTTTTAGCTATAATGTAATGGGTATGTACCTTATTGCTTTTGTCTATAAATCTTTCTGTAGTGATGATGCACTTTGTCTAGTCTAACATACTAAGAATAATTAAATTGACCAGTCTTTCAGTGTTATAAAATGTTTTGCACTGAATCATTACAAATACTAAAATCCTTGTGTTCTTTTCTTGGCAGCCTACATGCAGCAATTTGGTTGGGAAATCAAGGACCGCAGTGTTATTAGGGCAAAACTGAACAATTAAGCAAAACTTATGAAAGTAGCATATAATAAGTGAAGTGTGTGTTACATTTGAGTTCATTTTAAACAAAAACATTGTTAACTTAATTAATAAATTTCTAATATATTTCATAAATGTTCTTATTAATGTACTAAATTATTATTTAATCCTATTACCATTACATTTGTGAATTTTAATCAAATTTTATAAATTATAAACATCGAACAAAAAGTTTGGAAATTTGTGTTTGGTAGATTATTTCTCTGTTGTAACAATGCTTCTTGGCAATACATTTTATACCGTTGGAAAGCCTGTTTATTTCCCTTTTAAATGGTGCCCCATTTGCAAGGAACATGCATTTGTGGGATGAGCAGCACAGCTGAGTATGTGGGTTGCACCCATGTAAAATTTGCCAAATCTTCTCTGCCAATGCCAAACAGCTTATTCTGCTGTTGCTAGTGACTCTTGTTTGGTGTTGTTTGGTAGATTGGATGATTGAAGTCTATCAGTAACAAGGAAGAAACAAGACATATTGGCAATTTTACAATTTATTAATTTAACAGTCAGGAGCCTCAGTAGCGTGTGGAAGAACCATACACAGCCACAACAGCCTGGCACCTCCTCCTCATGCTGGTCACCAGCGTGGTCACACACTGCTGTGGGATCTCAATGCAGAGAGATATCGAGATGAGATTCTGCAACCAGTGGCAATCCCATATCTCCACAGTCTGGGACCGAACTCCATCCTCCAAGATGACAACGCTCGCCCCCACAGAGCGGGGTTTATCAGAGACTACCTCCAGAATTTGGGAGTAGAGAGAATGGAATGGCCTGCCAACAGTCCTGACCTCAACCCAATTGAACACTTGTGGGATCAGCTTGGGCGTGCTGTTCGTGCTAGAGTGACCAACACAACCACGTTGGCTGACTTGCAACAAATCCTGGTTGAGGAGTGGAATGCCATCCCACAGCAGTGTGTGACCACGCTGGTGACCAGCATGAGGAGGAGGTGCCAGGCTGTTGTGGCTGTGTATGGTTCTTCCACACGCTACTGAGGCTCCTGACTGTTTGTTAAATTAATAAATTGTAAAATTGCCTTACATGGGCGCAACCCACATACTCAGCTGTGCTGTTCATCCCACAAATGCATGTTCCTTACAAATGGAGCACCATTTAAAAGGGAAATACACAGGCTTTCCAACGGTATAAAATTTATTGCCAAGAAGCATTGTTACAACAGAAAAATAATCTACCAAACACAAATTTCCAAACTTTTTGTTCGATGTTTATTTATTTTCATCTCATCTACTTGTCTTGTTTGTTGCTGTCTTGTAATGTGTGGTCTTATATATTTGAAGTTAGGCCTAGTAAGTAACCTAGTTGCGTACAGTGTAAACATAGCCTGTATTGTGGTTCACGTCGAGACACTAATTAACATGTAGCAACATTAGATCAAATTAAACATGTTGTAGTATAGGCTACGCAAAAATAACAATTTATTGTAATTCCAGAATCCCGATGTTCCCGGTGTCTGTTCCCGATGCACTAATTCACCTCATAGGCCTATAGGCGACTGTCATTTTCTAAATCAAATTTAAAAACGTCCTTTGTAATGGTTGAATAAATTCATTAATGCATTCACATACTGAAATGGTAGCTGTCATGCTTAGGCTATATTTATGTAGGTAAATGATTAACACATTTTGAGTTGCTAGGCTATGTGTCATAAAACTACAGATTAGAATTTACCAACAGCTAAGCGAACATTATCTCCTTTGAATGACGTTCAACAGCCCGTGCGTAGTGCATTCAATATGAGCAGCCATTAGGCTACTTATACCTTTGGATTCGACTTCAACGATTTGATCAAACTGTGGTGTAAAAAAATATATATTATACATTTTTATATATCATTACAAACCACTGTATGGCCTACCAGGTGAAACAATTGTGTTAATACAAAGATGCTTTTCTGTGTTAGGATGGCTTAAAAAACAGCTCTAAAGGCCCAAATCCGCACACATCACACATTTGTGGCCTTACAGTCAAGGACACACACACACGCAGGAAAATACAAGGGAAAAACTCGCTCTCAGCAGCCTAGATAAAAAGTAGCTGAAGTGGACAATAGATGGTTATTTTTTAGTAGTATTAGTGTTTGACCTAATACAAAAACAGCTACATTGCAAAACACGTTCTGACAGAATGCGTGCATCCCTCATTTCCCCAGAAGCAGTTTTAGTTACATTTATATATTCACATATCAGACCACTGACTTATACGCATATTTATCTCCAAAATCAGGTAATAGACCCATAAGCACACACACACACACACACACACAGGCAACCAGATGAATACACACTTATTTGTTAGCTAAGTGTGATTACCTCCCTCAACATTCCAAAAAACCAGCCCGTTAAAAAATGTCTAACACTGTAGCCTTGAAAATGTGTGTGTGCACAAGTTCGAGAACTAACAGAGTATATTAAATCCAAAAAAAAAATTTCTCTTCTTTACAAACATCAGTATTAAGGTTTATATTATTACAAAAGAATCTTGCATATTATAGAGAAAATGTTAACTTGCATTCCATAACGCACCCACACATAAACTGTAGACTGTGGAAATAAGATTAGAAAATCTTACAGTTAGTATTATCTAACCCATTAGATCATTGTATTATTATGTATTGAACTACTATGGTCAAACCATGGCCAGGTTGTTTCTAATATAATTAAATCATAGCATTAAATAAAAGGTCATATGTAATGCTTAATTAAAACCAGCAGAGGCCGCTGTTGACCATGAAAAAAAAACATCTCCCGGGGGCGGAGAACACCTTAAAACCCATCAGTTAATTTTTTTAAATCCTTTTTTTAAACCCTATCTGAACTTTCATGTTATGTTATGTTTTGTTTCTGTCATTAACGGACCTGTTTTACATCTCGTGGGAGTGCATGGAGTTGACGGACTTAGACTGGACCGGGTGATTGAGAGTGTATTTAATTATGTGTGCTTAGTTGATCAGCCTGGGTAATTTGTATTCATGCAAATCTTTTTACAATAAATCAAGTTATATCAGACTCTAGAATGTAGTGTCTATTTGGGAGAGAGTTTGAATTACATGTAGTGGAATGGCCCTGACCCCTCCCGACAGGGCGGTAAAATTATTATTTTTATATAAGATAAAACTTACTGTGATTACTGCAAAATAATTAGGCTACTGAGCAACAATAATATAGCCTAATTATTAGGTGCAATTTCTTAACATCACAAATACCCCCCTCCAACTCTCCTCCGGTGCATTGACATGTTTGAATTGCCGCATTGAGACAATAAGCCTTATATCAAAATATTTTCACTGAATAATCTTAGAATTGCTTAAAATTACTTGCATAAGTTTATAGTTATAAACTTAGGCTAACATGTCACGAAAACATGTCTCGGGTCTCCTTGTGCATTAGGCCTAAATCCGAAGTAGCCTACAGTCATGTTCGTTAATAAGCAACGTTAATGTGCAAGCAAATAAATAAAGCTGTTTCCCCGACTTAAATTGCCAAATTTTTATGTAAGATGTGAACCCTAAAAACGGACTGGCATGTTGTTATCCGTTGTAGGATATGTAGATTACATGTTCCATCTAGCCTAGTTGTTATAGCTGCGATTCTGCGAAAGATCTGCAGCATTGCATTAGCTGCTGGCTGCACGTGTGTGTTAGCTAGCCTACTGCTGCGTGTTGGCTAGTCAGCTGTAGTCTAAACAGAATAAATCTAAAATTAATTATTGTCAAGTGTGGGCATAACTGAACAAAATATAGGCTATAGCCTACATTTAAAACGTGGAGAAATATTTTCATTAATATAATTCATATTACGTTGTTTCCACAAATGCACGTTCGTTTCCAACGTCAGTTTGTAGCACAAAGAAAAAGGAAACAAAAATCGGGTTATACGAAACGTAGCCTATACAAAAAGAACAGCGGGAGAAAACAAAAGCTGCCTTTACATGTGTAGCCTACCACTAACTGTAAGGACGGGTGAAAAGAGGGACCCAGTAGCAGGCAGGGAGTACAACGAAGTTTAATGACAGAAAGGGCAACGGTGCCAAAACAGAGTCCAAAGAGTGCTCACAGAACCGGCAGGGGTCGGAACCGGGAAGGCACAGCA
This sequence comes from Ilyophis sp. 1 JC-2022, assembly GCA_022702515.1. Taxonomy (NCBI): domain Eukaryota; kingdom Metazoa; phylum Chordata; class Actinopteri; order Anguilliformes; family Synaphobranchidae; genus Ilyophis; species Ilyophis sp. 1 JC-2022. Next base: position 35,253,259 of record CM040400.1, read on the forward strand.
GAGGTACAAAAATGGAGTCCAAAAATCAGGGTCGTGAGAATACAGGCAGGAGTCGAAACTAGGGAGGCATAATTGGAAACAAAAAACAGCAACAAACAAACAAAAAAAACAACAGGAAAAAGCATAAGGGATAACACAAAAAACTCAACAGAATAACACTAACAGACAACTTGGAACGATACTAACAGATAACTCGGGAAGATATATCGCAAAAGCTGGAATAACACATGGTGAGGAACTTGAAAGCACAAAGTATAAATACACTGAGGGAGAAAAGAAACAATGAGGATCAGGTGCGAGGAACCGGGAAGGGCAAATGACAGACAGGTGCACGTAATAAAACAATGAGATTAGCAGATAATACAATAACAAGGGAACACGTAATACGCGGACCGGATTCACACATAACAGAAACTTGAACATAAACTAGGTAGAAGGCAAGTGCATACAATTAGAAAATGGAAAGCGGAAACAAGAGTCAGCTGTAGTTAATAGAGGAACCAAAGAAAGATAATTAGTGATAGAACAGGCAGAAAGAGAGACAGCTGCAGTGAGGAAAGAAGATGACGTTAGCAAGTTAGTAGAAAACCCTGGTTCTATGGTGTTAGTAGATTCGTATTATATACAAGTTAGTCATTAGTAGATTAGTAGACCCTAATTCTAAGATGTTAGTGGTTGTTAGTTAATTAGTATTATTTACAATTAAATGTAATTAGTAATGAAGGAAGCGCATGACAGAGGAAATACAGAGAAAACCGAAATCCCCTAGACTCCAGAAAAGTGTGACGAAGACAGGGAGTGACAGCTATACAAAACACAGAACGGTGAAACCACAAATAATCAGAAAAAATAAACAAGTAAAAAATACAAAACAGACAGACGGAATCTCAGAACATAACACTAACTTATTTTTGAAGCATAATCAACCCAAGGAGGGCTCAAGTTGAGACTGTCTCAATTTCGAGAACGTAGGCTAATCAACAAGTTTGCCAGGGCAAAAGAACGAAGAATTGACCTGTAAGAATGACCGCGACCACGCAGACAAGGAAACGCAATGAATTAATGAATGTAGGCTACTAGGCCTACATAAATGAATTAACTGAATATTCAATTTCTCACAAAGCCTAGATCTACCGTGTCAAAGTTAACGATTTTGTTTTGTGTAGCCTGGCCTACACTTTGTATTTTCAAAAGCAAAATAAGATGATCAAGTTCAATGCATAAGACCGCATGCAATGTCATTGCGAATTGATTTGTTTTTGTCAGAATAATAACCTAAAAAACATATTTTTTGTAAATCTTTATTTGCAGACATTAATTAGCTATAGGTAGGCTACTATTGCTACTGAGTGTATTACTTGCCTTAAGTGATTAATGTTAGGCTATATCAGCATTTTAGAGAGGTGAGTTAGGCTATTTCTGTTAGCTATTGCTGCCTTAAAGTGCTCTTTGGAAGCTCCTATTTCCCAGTTGCCAAATCATAATTATGAGGTTGACGCACTCAGATGCTCCGAAATCGGAATTACCAGCAAACATGGATGTCTAGGGGCTAAATGTTTCTTTTGATCCTTTACGAATAAAAAAATGCATGGAGAGCTGTGTGTGCGTCTCCATCAATATGATAATCTGCTGTGCTGCACTGCCTGGTTGCATTGTTATATGTGAATCTATCATATTTTATGCCATTTCAACAAAGATTCTCTGGTTGGCAACTGTAAAATATGAGCACTTGAAGGATAGAGAGATTGCCTAATATGTCAGTGGTGAAACTCGGGAACTCGAGTAGCAAAATTATCTCCGACTTTCCCACTTGCAATTAGGCTACGACGTCGGAAACTGACTCGTATTTCCGAAAATTCCGACAGCACTTGAATTCAGCATATGTTTCTGACTCGGCAACATAGGGTCATATAAAAAAAAAATTGCGACCTATCTTTGGGCCCCCTGCTGACCAAATCCCCCCCCCCCCCCCCCCCCCGAGCTGATCATGTAGTTACGCCACTGCTCACATACCAACGTGCATGCACAGATTTACATAAGTAAGGTTGACATGGCCACTAGGGGTGGGACAATGCACCTGCATCGATCTGAATGTGTAAATACAACTGCATCGATCTGTAAGATTAGAATTGATAAGCATCGATTAATATCGCATTTTAAATGAATGTGCACATGTATTCATTTATTTAAAAAAAAAAATTATTTCATTATTTAAAATATATATTTCTGAGACACGACTACTTTTAAAACTGTTTTGACCAGCTTCAATCCATGTTTCTGCTCCAACCCCCACGTAAGCGTGAGTTGAAAGCAGGGACAGGCAGGAATCAAGCGACAATCAGACTGACAGATCTGAGCGAAAGGGCTAGCTGCGTGCTCGCTGAGTGCGACAAAAGAGACAGAAATGTACAGAATTTGCGATGTTCCGAACAGAAAATCAGTGGTATGGAAGCATTTCGGGTTTAGAAAGAAGGAGGGTGTACTTGACAAAACCGCTGCAATATGCAAGATCTGCCAAGTAGAAATCAGATACGCAGGCAACACCACAAACATGATAAACCATTTGAGCCGACGACACACCAATGACGTGAAGGACAGCAGCGGGTTAGCAAGCTAAACTCGGGAGTCATTGACACTTCCCCTGAGTTTCCTGGAGAAATGGTCAAACATTTCTATTTTTTTGTATAATTGTTTTTATTAGTTTTTATACACATACCGTGTCCAGACAGTTAATTGTAAAGTGCTTTATGATATTTAAATTTAAACCATTTTCTATTCAAAATCAAGTAGACGTTCAAGACAAAAAACGAAAATAGTAAGACCATTTCCAATGTCTTACGTTCAATTAATTATTGCTACGTTAAGTGTCCGATTCACTTAATGTCGTGGAACCTAGATACACCATACCATGCAGAAAACATTTTAGTGAAAAATGTATACCTGCTCTGTATGAAGAGGTGAAGAAAACTGTTCGACTGTCCTTGCAAAACGCTACGAGAGTAGTGTTGTGACAAATTATAGATTATTCATTATTTATATACAATTATATATCACACTGTAGGACCAACTATATTAAGATGTAGTGTTAATATGAATATGTTCTTCTGTGGTAGGATGAATTGCACAAAAGGCCCATATGTGCACAACAGCACATATTCAAGGCCTCAGACACTCGCGCCGGAAAATGAGCTCATTATTTGTATCGAAGTGTGCTCAATGAACAATGGTCCCACGCTAGGCACCCAATATGAGCTCATCTCGACACCTGTAAATCAAGGACATATACACACACCCACATGCAGGGGAATTGAAGAAAAACTCGCTCTCAGCCATATTGCAATACACTCCCCAAAATTTCCCATGACGAGCTTTTAGTTATCTCAAAAAATAGGCAATGGACCCATTCATTCACACATACACACATACACACACAGGCAATTAAATGTTCCTAGCCCGTCTGAAGAGATAAGCATGAATTACTCCCTACACATTCTCTGAGGAGAAGAACATCCAGCACTCTAGCCTTGAAAATGTATGTGTGTGCAGTTTGAGGAACTGATAGAATTTATTAAATCCAAAGAAAACATTTATCTTCTATCTTTACAAACATTGGTGTAAAAAACTATGTATTGAACTACTATTGTCAAACCGTGACTAGGATGTTTCTGATATGATTAAATCATAGCAGAGACCGCTGCAGACCATGGAAAAGTAATCGCCCAGGTAATGGGAACACCCCCAAAAAAAAGGGGGGTCGCAATAACATATAAGATGTCAGCTGAACTTCATGATGCGCTGCTATGTTTTGCTTCTGTCATTAACGGACTTGTTTTTACGTCTTGCGGGTGAGCATGAAATTGACGGACTCAGACTGGACTGTGTGATTGAGTGTTTTTAACATATGTACGTTTAGCCGATCAGCCTGGGTATGTATATTTCTGCTAAACCTTTTATAATAAATTACGTTATACCAGACTCTAGAATGTTGTGTCTATTTTGGAAGAAAGTTTGAATTACGTGTAGTAGAATGGTCCTGACCCCTCCCGACAGGACGGTGAAAGGATTGTTCGATTTATTATACTTCAGTAGCTTTAACTACGGATGGATTGGCATCTTGCTCCACCGAAGGTCTAGATCGTACTAAGATTTAGATTTACTATGCATGACACTAACCTATAGGCTATTTCATTTTTCTTGGCCCAGTTTAGTAATTGTTATACATTTTGCCAATTTCATTTTTAAAATAAAGGAATTGTATTAGGGTATCATGTCTGACGCTGTTTGAAAAACAATAACCTAAATAGGGCAACTTTAGAAAATACACTGTTAGTCATGTTTATTGCTGCATTATTTCCTGCAGACAGCTGCAAAATGTATGGCATGCCTTAACAATAAACATAATGCTGTGAACTTGGCGTAAGGTTCTAATTGAATATTTAATTACTGCTGAATGTATCGGTATCAAATCACATTAGCATACCTATTAAATTTTTTAAAAGTATCAAAATTAATCGAACCGAATCTTATCGAATCGAATTGTGGTCAAATGTAAGATGTTATGATGCATCGAACCTTTGCCTAAAGAATCGTAATCGAATCGAATCGTTAAGGGATTGAATCGTCCCACCCCTAATGGCCACAGACAGATGCCAACATGGAGCCCAGTGAAGGTACAATGATGATGCTTTTGTTCAATGTCCTGCGCTTCAAACCAATTGATGGTAAGATGGCGGAGAAAGGCTATCACATATAGTATCTTAATATTTGTTGTAGCGATCTGTGCTACGTCCTTTCAGAGAAGGCTTTGGATGCAGTGCAGGAGTCAGGTGTGGTGGGAATGTGTTTGTGTCCTTCGATGAGTACCACTGGTTGGAAATTTTTGGAGTGAGAAAGAAAACCTTAACATATCCGTGCCATCATCTTTCCTGTCACCTTTCCCGGCAAAGCACTCCTTTTCGCCAGCCAATTCCAGCCAGGAAGCTTGGGTTGTGGTGGCTTGCTACTGGTACTGGATATAGCACTATTACACACCTTTTTGGCATAAGCACATCCTTTGTGTCTTTGATCCTGTTTGGACTGGTTCATAGAAGCAGTTTTTCAGGCCCTATAAAGTTAACTTTTTAGAGAATACACACATTTGCCCCAAGGTGATCAACTCCTGGGAGTCATCCATTCAAAACGAAGTGGCAGTTCCCCCAGTGTGCGGGACTCAATAAGTGTGTTAAAATTATCTGAAGGCAGCAATAAAAATATATTTATCATGAAGTATCAGGTATGCAGTAAAATATGTCAAGAAAAACAACAAAAACCACCTACTACCTCTTTAGAATCAAGACCAGGAGCCATCTGTTTATTTTATCACTTCTTGAAAATCTCACCCTGTGGCCCTTTACCACCTTACAGCTAAAAGGGATTAAGAGCAACAGGACAGGTTTAAGACTTGAATAGGATACCTGAAAACAGGCCACTGTAGGAAATGGAAGCAGGTTACAGTTTCTTGCCTAAATACGGTATCAGTGTCCCAGTAAAGTAATGGGGGCACAATGATATAGGAGAATTTCCTATATCATTGTGCCCACATTACTGTACTTAGCATCTGATGCTAACTCCGAGGTGAGACATTAAACCAAGCCCCTGCTCCCTGAGGCCACTATAGATTACTGTGGCATCTATCACCACATGAAATTGCATATTCATATTGGTTTGTGATTTACAGTGCATTTTGTATTGTACAGAAAATCCTATGGGAAGCTCACTGTAGCACAGTCCAGTGCAAAAAATGTGCTGTGTGGTTGGTCCTGCATATGGTGGTTGATAAGGCGTTGGTTGTACTATGTATCGGTTATCCTTTTGCATTGTGCTATGGTTGTACAGGACGTGGAATGAAAGGGTTGTGGTTTCATTCTTTCATGGGGCACATGATATTTCAGAAACATAACCATTGTTTCAGAAGATACTGTATTATTTACTGTATAATATAAGTAATGAAAGTTGTCCATGAAAAGAAAAATTGCCAAGCAAATTCTTTATTTAGAGTGTCATCACCCTCATTCAGCTTTCAAATGAGACAAAGAAGGTCATGTTTACTATGGTCATCCACTGTATCTGTTGTACATGCACATAGCTAGGGGCCCTATTTTACACCCAGCGCTATGCGGCGGTAACCAAAACACAAGTGTCTTTTCTAGTTTCAGACCAACACAGTTGTCATTTTGCCACCCAGCGCTCACTTTGTTTAAATAGGTTACACTTGTATTCACAATTATACTGGATCAAGCTATTACTCTATATTGGCCAATAGCCAATCTTCTGGGGGGACAATCTTTTGTTAGGGGTCAATAGTTAAAACATGCATAAAAATCTCAAGATTACATTGTGAAATAGGGATTAATATTGTTCCCCCCAAAATAATTCTAATTTTCCCCCTGGAATCACAGGAAAGTAGGCTTGTTTTAAGGTATTAAGCTACCAGTAAAAATACAGTGGACATATTTCCATAATCAGGAAAATATAAAACAAGGGGAAATATACATAAACCTATGGGTTCCAAACCTACTGGTTTAGTGTCATTTAGAGTAATCATTACGGCAAAAGAACGCTATTTGTTATTCATCAATATTAGAATGCATATAATATGAACTTCCAAAATTAATTGCCTGTGATCTGTCTGCAGCCTCATGGAATTGATGTTTGACAATGCTTCATTGAAATATTATCCAATGAAATATGTTAAACAAGCAGGCTAATTTGGCGTTTTCAGAGCTGAGGGAAGCCAAATTCTGGTAGCTTATGCTCAGCTGGTGCAGGTGATATAACAAAATTAAACCGCATATATTTTGTAAAATAACAGCACTGGTATAAGTTAATGGAAAAAAAATCCTGTTTTCCTGTTATTAATCTGGGAAATAGTTTGGTCGGGAATTACCGGGAACCCATGTTAAACCCTAATGTGAAAGTTATTATTGTGTAATTCTTTAGTATGCTAACGAGTTTCCTTCGGATCACCTGAGTCTTGATGGGAAATTACCGACACCTGTTGTGGATTTTCCCAAGAGCATATGTATTTGCTGCGTTCTCTAGCTCGAGGTTGGTTCGTTTTCCCTTTGATTGTTAAGTCTTTCACTTTGGTTAACTGTTTGCTGCCATGCTGAAGCTTATTTTTAAACAGTATTGTGGCATTCATTTCAGGTTGTATGCAGTGCTTACTATATCTCAACAAAATACATTTTCAATGTACAAAAATGCCAAGTTACTCACGCATACAAGACACTGGCTATAATAAAAACGAGAAAAGTTAAGCCTGCCATTAAAAGTATTGATATAAAAATGAGGCCAAGTTACCCAATGTTCCCTAAATTATTTAATGTAACTTGGCCCTGTGTTTTTTCATCTTACCATTTGATGAGAATGTGGTCATTCAAACTTTGTGTCACATGAAAGTGTCAAAGGGCAATCATTTGTGTTACACTTAAAAAAGTGACTGCACTATATGTTTGAACAATTGTCTGCATGCAGTGCTTTGGGTGTGTGAAAAGCATGTCATGATTAAAATAATTCGTTTTTATGCTGGAACAGTATGGAATACATGGTTGGTAAAATGGCTGTAAGTCATCAAGGGTCTGAGGTATCAAACGAGCCTCAAACCATCACTCTGCTGTCAAATATGCAGTAGATATGGATGGATCACTTTAAGGGTTGTTTCTCCTGTTACTGGCCGCTGAGAAAAATAATTAGGCTGAGGAAAAGCCGAGTGGAGCTGGCTAGCTACAATGCGTTGTGTAACGTTATGAGTTAGAAGCTGAATAGTAGCAATATGTACCTATATGTTAATTTAATTGCAGTTGTTGAGATGGATCAACATGTAATGGCAGAAAATAGACCTACATAATGTACGCTTAAGTAATCCACTATGTAAATTATTTTGGAGTGGTTGCCCAGTCGGGATAACTTACCGAATAGGAAATCATGGAGAACCAAACCAACCAAAATGGAGAACCGATGGTTGCCATGGGCTACAGTTCATGTCGAGCCTCACTCCCAAATGTGGGACAGTTAACTCATTAATTGTGCTAATGAGTTAGCACGACGCCGCATTTCACAAAATAAATAAATAAATAGGCTACTTAGCAGTTAGCACACAAACCAACAGACTGTCCATGTAAGCCTAAAGTTATACAGAATTACCGCAATTTTCCTGGACAGACAGTATTGGTATTCGGGTATCGATACAGCGTTTCTGTGTACAGCTAACATTAACGTTATTTTTTTCTACAGTTTAGACTAGACTGGTAAATTACAGCTGTTCCAGCTAGTGTTATGGCATAAGAGAGAATGCTGATTAGCTTGCTACAGTAACGTTAATATACATTAGTTATTTTTAACTGAACTGAGCTGAAGTTTGCAAGCTAGCTAGTCATGCTGTCCGTCTGCGGAACATCTGGCGCTAACAACACACGGAGCGCCTATCCCACACAGACTGAGTTGTGCTCAGTGTGCTGTCTGGGGTTAACCGTTACAAACTGAGTCCAAGGTTTTCACAGCCTACCTGTCATGAAGCAATGTAACGTGAGGTTTGCATGATTTTCAAAAATAGAAATGAGCTTCCCACAATGATTATACAACTGTAAAAGCAATAGTTGCAAAAGTATGACGTATTCACAACAACTTATGTCAGCCAAAAGCATTACGTGTGTAGCGTTCATTTAGCCTGTGTATCCTGCAATTGGCTACTTTTTGACCAGACTACTTTGATCAGATGTTGTTATCCAATGGGAAGAATTGTTATTTGTGGGCAAGCAGCATTTGAAATTGACAAGAAAAATAAGAAGAAGAAAAAAGAGAAAAAACTGCAAAATAAACTGCTTTATTGTATGGATGTGTGAAGTTGTACCTAAATCTTGTGTGGTTATATGAGGTCAGAACATGCAGAATTTAATGTTTTTAAAGGCTGAGAGTCTGCGGTCATTATGGTTATTTCTGTAGGAAACCCTGAAAAATTCCACACTCTTGGTGCTGTATAGGTATGGGGTATGCCCCACCAAGTCGTAATTTGGCCCAATTCTGTAGTTTGTCGTAGTTTCTGCCGTGCTGTAGGGGTGCGCATTTTCAAATGGTATTTCTGCGTGATTTCCCGTTTGGAAGCCGGGTTTAAAGGGATAGTTCACCCATTTTAAAAAATTTGATGTGGTTTTACTTACCCCCGAAATAGTATGTTAAGCTGTCCTGGTCTCACCGTTGTAGCTACATTATTGTAAATCCTGAATTGGAGCAATTTGGTTTGGTTTGTGGAGACTTTGGTATTGTCTCATGTGGAGACTATGATATTGTTCTCATTTCGGGGAGGTTGGATACAGTGGTGCTGTGATACGAGAGCACGTGCTTGGTTGTACTCCTGAACCAACCATTAAGGTTGCAATGAATGTTCCGGCATTCAAAACTAGGAAGAAAAGGGGGAAGAGGCTTACTAAAAAATACTCCACTTGCCACATGACACAAACCTTCAAACAAATAAGGCCTTTTCATAAAAGACTGACAATTGGGGATTATTTTAACATCCAGAGGCATTACTTTGCATAACAGGTTATTGTACACTTAATGCATAGTAAGGAGTGTTAGATAAAGTGAAATAAAATTAAATAAACACTTTTATGAACTTTTTATCTGCGAGAAATCCTGAAGCAAAACTAAGGTCTATTTATACTTACCAAACACGACGTGTTGTAGTTCAATAATACAGATTTGAAACAATGGATGTCCTCTTCCCTGCATTTAAGATTTAGATTCAGCTGAGCGTATCATTTGTTTGCAGACCTCGAGGTTAACACTATTAAACTGATGGATTTAAATGATTCGCCTAATTTAGCCAAGGTCCTCACGGCATTCCTACAAGGATACAGATGGTGTTAATTGACACCAAGAGTGACACAGAATATTTTCATCACAGCAATACGCTTACTTTTTAGTCAGAGGGGAAGCAAAGGTGTAATTAGTTATACAACTTTAAAAATCGTGTGTAATTCAAGTGCAATAAACAGCTTTTTTTTTCTTTTTTGTGGAAGAATTTCTATCATTACATTCTACATTTCCAGTTAGTTTTGACAACATTTCTTATAATTGAATGAGCCCCCTTGATCCTACATATGGCTCTACATAAGAACAGAAATCGGGGTCATGTGCTTATATTAATGGGGAAAGCGATACTGAGAGCAAACAATTGTATGCATTGATTGTATCAATGAGCAGCATCCAGCATCAATTATAGGTATTGCATGTATAATATACATATATTCCTCATAATTATGCCTATGTAGCATGTTTTCAGATTCCAAAATATAATTCAGTGGCATTAGACCAGAATGTAATCTATGAGAACGAAAAAATCTGAAACACATGAGAATTTATTTCTGCATTTTGTTCCCCGCCACTCACACAAAGTATCCTGCTGTGCATTTGTGTACATCGTTCCAACATTCTGCTGCCACAACCTGGAAGCCACTGTGGTAATTTTATCCAAGAGAAGATGGGCTCCCACCAGGTCAAGCCTTTTTTAGGCCTCGTTCTTAACTGTGTAACCAATTCCCAAATTCATTATGTAAGTCTGAGTAATAAATGTAAGCAATTTCCTTAAAAATATTTTCCGGATATTCCAACAAACTCTTCTGAGGGATTTCTCTCAGATGATCTTACTCATCATAATGTGGACTTCCTTTCTAAGTGTTGTTCAAAGTTAAGACCTAATCCCATACCAGTTATATTCAAATAAACCCAAAAGAAGAATGGTTCTATCGAATGCAATGGTATCTAAAACATCTTAAGCAGGGGGATATTCACCAGCATTGTGCAAATTAAAATATGAAAGAATATATGCGTTCGTTTTATCTTGACTTCGACTTGCAGATCCTCCTACACAAGTGCACATTGCCATCAGAAATGTTTATTAATTTTAAAAGAAAAACATTTCCATGCAAGCTCCAATAAACAGTATGCAGAATATATCATATTCGAATCAATTTCGAACCCATTATATAATCCTTGGGAGATGTTCTGACCTCAGCAATGTAGATATGTCTCATGTGAAAATGTACATATCCATGGCTGCATACTCTGGCCGACATCAACCAGAAGAAATGCAGAGGCAGGTAATGCAGAGTGGTGTGGATGTGTTTAGTTTGATGGTAATCTTCTCCCCCTCTGGCTGAACATGGCAAATATAAACAGGGCCTGAAAAAGTGTGTTTGTTTCCTTGACTCAAAGCTAGATTTCCATCTCCTGTAATCCTGTTTGGACTGGTTCATATTCTTCTGCACTCTGTCAGGCGGGGAAGTGTAATTGATGTTATCATGTCCATCTGCTACGGATTTCCTGGGAGGCTACTTCTCTGTGTCAACTGACCCCCGATCCCCTCGGGTTCAGCT
>CM040400.1:35265172-35331429 GCA_022702515.1 Ilyophis sp. 1 JC-2022
AGTAAATTGACATAAAATAGCTATTTTGTTAATTTTGTGACATTTAATACAGTAGCTGGCTAATAAGGCACGACCAGGTGTGCCATTAATAACGTTAACGTTATACGTCAGGACACCGACTCATTTACGGTAACGTTAGCCTACGTTAGCTAGCTAGCTAAATTAGCTACTTTTTTATATTAGCTAACGTTATAACTTATACATGTTCTTTGTTTTCTCTTTTCTGTGCTGGAGTTCTTTTAAGAGCTTGATGGCATCTACAAATCCAGCCTAATAACCTTTTAACTTGAATCTTGTCTCTTCAGTTATACCCACACACAATTGTACCCATTTTTGGTGGTCAAACATATTGTTTTTCATTGTCTTCTCCTTATATTCCCATCGAATTTGATGTTTGTTACATGTTCATTTGGTAAGTGAAATTTCATTGTCATGGATAGTGAAATATTTGCAGTCTAAAAGATTCGACCTAACGTTAAATGAATAAATGTCGTAAGTTAGTTACCAGAGGCTAATCTGTAACATGGCTGTACTAACTAGGCTAGTACACCACATGGGTGGGGGATGACAGGTTTACTGTGCACTTGTTTTAATAACTAGGAGTAAAGTCAAATAAAGAAAACCACTTTTTCAGCAGAGTTGGCAAAAAAAATGCTCTTTTTAATATGATCATTGTCAGTGCACCAAATAAAACGAATAATGATATTAGGCCTATATTCCTCAACTAATAAATTGTCTTATGAATGATTTTATAGGGTATTTTATTCATGTTCACCCCCACAGACATACACCCACACGGTGCACGACCGTCCGTGTGACTTCGACTTTTAAATAGCCCTCGGACAATTCTAGTTAACCATCACTTCAAAAGCGTTTTTTACCGCTTTTGGTATTTAGCTAGGGCCTTATTGCATTTGTTGTACATAAACTTTTAAAAACCTGTGCGTAAAATGTCATAGGCCTAATTGTTTTAAAATGCTCAATTTGATTTTACTTCTCTCAGTTCTATATGACCCATTGCGATCAGTCTAGTCCTACATCCGCGACCACCATCCGTGTGCCTTTATTAATTTAGGAATTTCCAGTATACAGTATTGACATGCAGCTGCAATTAACCACCACTGACATAGATCAGCGCAACACAGCGCGTCTGGAAACAAGCTGGAAACAAGGGAACCGGGAGGCACAGCCCTAGTGCGGTAAGCCTCAGGACTCACATTAAACATATAGAATCGGTAGAAATAACCCGGCGTTCCCCTTTAAGTTACATGCATCCTTCAATCACTTTATGCAATTTTGTTAACATGATTCAGTAATTCTGTTGATGTTACAACCAACACCATCACACATAGAATTCTATCTTATTTTTGTTAGGTTACAAACAACATCCAAGACACATAGTTTCAGTACAATTACAATAATATCCTTTTTTCATAAAATGGTTTTGGTCAAACTGAAAATAAATCGACTGATCATGTGTTTAGAGTGATCAATTCCTGTCCATGATCAGTCGGTTCACCCCTAATAACCACAAAAGAGAATGTCTGGCCACACTGATCTTTGAAATCTGTTATAGAGTCCATTGCATCTGATCTACTGGATGAGAAAAAGGAAGATGGCATCCTGACAAAGCACATGAGGAAGATAATGAATGAGAGAGGATGTGCGACTGTTATCTGTGGGTAAGATGAATGTGTTATCGCTTGTCTCTTAGGCGGGGGGAAGAGCCTGTGCTATCAATTGCCTGCCTGTGTGTCAGCTGGGGTTACCGTGGTGATCTCGCCACTGAAATCTCTTATCGTGGACCAAGTGCAGAAACTCACAACCTTGGATGTAAGTAAATCTACCTGAAGTAGATTTGTACATTTTATCTATCCATCTCCCAATGGATATATAGATTGATGCGTGCAAATCCCTGTTCTTTATCGTTTCAGATTCCAGCCACCAGTTTATCGGGCGATAAGAATGGCAGTGAGGCTGGGCGGATATACATGCAGCTGTCAAAGAAGGACCCCATTATTAAACTGCTGTATGCCACCCCAGAGAAGGTGGGCTACCAAAACCGCATCGTGTTTTTGTGTGTGTGTGTGTGTGTGTGTGTGTGTGTGTGTGTGTGTGAGTGTGTGTGTGTGTGTGTGTGTGTGTGTCAACCAATTTAAGAAAGTTCGTTTTTCAATTCTTTTTACTAACTCCATCTGTAACTTCAGGTGAAACCTCTTCGCGCAGGCCCCCTACTGGCTAGGACGCTGGTGTCCTGAGACTACTCAACTCAGACATTCATTGCTCTTGCAACCAAACTATGGATAGAAAGAAAAATTTCTGTGTTCTAGCTTTATTAGTCCTGTAAAACTTGCAATAAAACCGGGTCTCAAATAGTGGCCGGATCTGTAATTGTACAATTTCAGTGGAAGAATATTTAAATTCCAATTTAAGTCGATAAAATCAATATAAGGGAACTAATAGCCTGTTTTATAGTATATAAGCAATATCACACTCGAGGTCGTGCTGTTATACTGTATATAATCACGGCTGTGATTCAGTCGATAATCATGGTGATATTTACACTTGGTTCATGTGATTATATACAGTATAACACACTCCCTCTTGTGTGATATTGCTTAAATCAATGATGTATAGGTGTTAATATAAAAGTGATGCTTATCAATGCATTGATCTTCCACTTGCTTGTTAGCTAAGTATGATTTTAAAATACATTCACACAATAACCATGATGTACTTTTCATAAATTCATGTTCTTGAAACTGAACCTTTCACACATAACGTGAACATTCCACGCATCAACAAGCAGTGGAATACATTAAATTTTTACTCGGCACGAGGATAGCCTATCTATTTGCCACTATTGAGGTCTCGGTTGGTTATATTTTAGTATTTAGTAGTAGCAATTAGGTATATATGACAGCAGGGGCGTCATACAGGTACAATTTTTCAGGGGGTACAACTTTATAGCAGGGTAGGAATAGGTAGGCTAGTAGGCTACGTATCCTAGATGTGAGGCCAATAGTCTGAGTTTCAGCTGATTCTGCGAGTAGCCCATTTACACACATCTGAATTACCATTATTTGCTTCACAGTAGCCACAGCTGCTCGGCTACAACAGTCACAACCACTGATACAAGAGGTAGAAGGATTTACAGAAGATGCCATTATGATATGGTCTGATTTAATCAAGTGTTACAAACTTGGACTTGACATCTCTATTGAATGTAATGGATTATGAAAACTATCAAACAGGAAGTGATTTATGATCATAATTTATTGTAGGACTCAAATGAAAGCAAATCTAGCCTACATGGTCGACAATAATTTCACTTTTTCAATTTCAATTGCATGTTGCCTGTAATTACATTAATTGATTAAATAAACCTGGTAATTCAGTGAGCACCATCATTTATAATTTATAAGTTCTACCAAAGTTCAGTTGTGCTTTAACCCCTTTGCGCAGATGGAAATTTTGGTCAATTCTCACCTATTTAGGGGGTGCTCTGTTTCAGGTTTTATAACTCCAGGTGTGAGCATCACAGATACTGGGTAAATGGCTTAAATTACAAGACGGGTCTACCATTTACAATACGAATTTAGACCATTTACAATACAAATCAGATTTCTCTCTTCAAATCAGACTCCATGTCCACAAGTGTGCAAAATCTGAGGATGATATGCTGAACTACTAAAGATCTATGAGGCAAAATATAGGCAGTGCACCCTGTTGTTCATTAGTGTCTCCAAAATCTATACAAATGGCTAAATTGTGGAATGCTCTAAATAAAAAAATGTATTTAACTACAAATCAACAGTTTTGGCTCATAAAACTCACTTTTGCATCATTTTCAAGTGGGGATTATTATATTTTCATCAGTATAGGGGTCCAAAACCCTATCCAAAAAATAGCATATTGCTAGAATACATGGTAGAATGAGACAATACTTTCACATGTTTATTTTGCATTTGAGTGAGCAGGGCTTTTCACAACTTTTTTGGTATACGATCAGGCTATTGTTGGGTTTATCTTGTTGCTATGACAGAATTAAAATTTTATATGATGAATAAATACATTTATGAACTCACACATAGATGCTATAGTCCACTATATCACGCATGGGTAGGTATAGACTGGATGAGGGGTTGCTTGTTAAATGGACTTGCTACAGGAAAATTGTGACACTTAGAAACTCCGTATTCGGCAGAGTTGTCACGAATCATCTACCAATAAAGTTAAAACATGGAGTTTGTGATATCCACTAATAGTTTGGCTGCAGGAGGAACGAATGTCTCAGTTGAGAAAAATCTTATCGCCAGCAGCATGGTCACAAAATAATACGTTGGACAAGACAGTGGTCGAGTGGAAAAACAAACGTACATACGGTGAGGTGCAAAGATTTGGGCACCCCTGGTCAAAATGCCTCTTACAATAGCAGCATGGTCACTAGGCATCTGCCAAAAGAGGTTAAATTAGTTTATTTTCATAATTTAGGTAAAAATCAAGTGCCACAAATGCAAATAATTTTTTGCTAAATGTTTTAGTTTGCAATGAAATGCTGAGAGCTACAAATGTAAATCAGGTAAAACTATACATTTCCTGGATCATAAACACATCTAGGGGTAATATGCAGAATTAATAAAGACTCAAAATGTAGGCAGTGTACCCTCTTGTCCCTTAGTGTCTCCAAATGTATCCAAAATGGCTAAATTGTGCACTGCTTTAAATAAAAAAATAATTATGTATTTAACTTAAAATCAACTGTTTTAGCTCATAAAACACACTTTTGCATAATTCTAAAGTGGGAATTACTATCTTTTCATCAGTATCGGGGCATAGATATCTATGAATCTAAACACAGAATCAAAACATGTCAATAAAACATCACTTTTGTCTGTACTCCACAGTGCGTAATCTTTTGCTGCATGCCCTGAGATTAAAAGTATTCTCTATTAAAAATAAATAAATAAAAATAACCTTTCCCATTCATAATTTTGACATTCATCTAGCACATATCAGCACACAGTAAGTTGAAATAAGTATTTTCCATGCCCTAAGTGACAAGTATAGCACAGGAAGAGACTAATATGCCATAAGGCTTTATAAGTATATTATGTACGATGAGATTACAATAAAATAATATGCCACCATCAGGAAAATGTTGCCAAATGTTCTAGCTTCAATGAAAATCAGTAAAACATCAAACATGACTGGGCCACTAATGAATGCCTAACACTACAGTATGTGAAATGCACTCAAAACGCGAAAATAATATCAAACGTTGGACAAGACAGTGGTCGAGTGGAAAAACTAACGTACATACGGTGAGGTGCAAAGATTTGGGCACCCCTGGTCAAAATGCCTCTTACAATTAATATCTAAGTGAGCAGAAGCTAACCTGACCTCCAAATGGTAAAAAGTTAAACATGACAGATTTCTTCAAGTTTTAAATCAAGATTTCCTTTTATTTAAATTTTTTACATTTTCATAATTGTAAAAAAAGGAAAATGGCGCCTGTGCTAAAGTTTGGGAACCCTGTCAGTTAGTAGGCAGCTAAGAGTCTTTCAATTCTTGCTTTTGGACTTTTTTTCCATTCTTCCTGGCAGAACCCCTCTTGCTCAGAAATATTCTTCGGCCTCCTTGCAAGCACGGCATGTTTGAGATCTTTCCACAGATTTTCAATAATATTCAAGTCGGGACTGTGGTGGATTTCGATGTACGCTTTGGATCATTGTCTTGCTGGAATACCCAACCTCTCTTCAACTTCAATGTCTAGACTGACCCGCGAACATTAGCCTCTAGAATTTCTTGATATTTTGTGGAATCCATTCCTCTTTACACCCGCACAATATTTTCTGTGCCCCCCACTGCCACACAACCCCAAAGCATAATGGATCCACCTCCATGCTTAAGAGTTGGCAAGGTGTTTTTCTCTACAAATGCTTCACCCTTTTTTCTCCAAACATACCTTTTTTGGTTGTGGCCAGAAAGTTACATTTTGGCTTCATCAATCCAAATCACATTGTTCCAAAATGCTTCAGGCATCTCAAGGTGTTCTTTTCCGTACTCAGTTCAGACGCTTTAAGGCTTCTTTCTGGCAACTCTGCCTTGTAGGTCGTTGTTGTTTACAGTATGTTGTATTGTTGTCCTGTGAACTAGACCTGGGCCTGCTACTCTTTTTTGCAGTGATGTGTGGGTTATTGTGAGCATTTCTCACCAGGTCTCGGGCCATTCTATCTGAAATTGTTCAATTTATCTTCCATTTTCTGATAATGTTTCTGACAGTGGAAATGGGTAGTTTGAAATGTTTTTTTTTTTTTTGCCTGTTCCTTATTGGTGGAAGTGCACTATCTTGATTCTGGCATCTTTGGACAACTGTATAGAGCAGTGTTTCTCAACCCTGGTCCTGGAGTGCTGCAGGGTATGCTGGTTTTTGTTTTTGCCTTAATATCAGCAACCAATTCAGACCCAAGAAACCAGGTGTGGTGAATTAACTGTTATCGGCTGCTTTAATTGATTAATTAAGTACCGAGTAACAACGAAAACCAGCAAACCCTGTGGCCCTCCAGGACCAGGGTTGAAAAACACTGGTTTAGAGGAACCCATGGTTGTTAACACCAGAAAGAACAGCCACTGCAGTCGGGTGCTTTAGAAGGCATGGAGTTACTTCAGAATAAATAATTCAGCCCTGGAATTATATTCACCTGACCCATTGAAGCCCTAACGAGTAAATCACCTGGGCATGGGCCTTAGTAATAATCTATTTAAAAAGTAACAAAGAATAAACCAAAAGGGTTCCTAAACTTTTTCACAAGGCGTTTTTTCTTTGTCTTTTTTTTTCATTTTAAAATTAGAAGAAATGTATCATGTTCAACTTTGTACCATTTAGAGGTCAAGTTAGCTTCTGTTCGCTTAGATATGAATTGTAAAAGGCATTTGACCAGGGGTGCCCAGATTTTTTAACCCCACTGTTTTCCACTTATAGTTTGGTTGCAGGAGCAATGAATGTCTCAGTTGAGCAATGTCACGACGCCGGCGCCATGGCCACTAGGCATCTGCGTGAAGGGGTTAAAGCTTAAAGTCTGCACTTTAACCTCATATTCACTGTTCAAATCCAATGTGCTGAAGTACAGAGCCAAAACAACAAAAAATGTGTTGTTGTCCTAACACTTTTGGAGTGCACTGTATATACAATTTGTTGACTGTTGGAACTTATGTTAGGGATTTCTAAATTTGAAACTGGATGTTAAACCTGCTAAATTGCCTCAGGTGTTTGGGTCTTACCTGTATCTATGCATTTACTCAGGTGTCTATTTCTGTATTTTCCTCAGGTATGTGCCAGTGGCAGGATGATCAGTGCCCTGCAGAACCTGTATGAGAGAGGACTTCTTGCACGCTTTGTCATTGATGAAGCTCACTGTGTCAGCCAGGTTCGTGTGTTTGCAGACGTAGTGTACTCGATGAAACTAGCCACAAGATTTCTGCAGGATTCACTTCTTGATGTTTTTAGCTTTGGTTCTTAACAGTACAGTGCTCATCAAGGACAGTGCATCTCCCACTTTTCACAACTACAAAAGTTTTAGTACACTTTAGTTGTATTTTCCTATGCTGTTTTTAGTGTAATTTAAGCAGTTTAACTTTTGTAAATAACCTCAAATGGCACAAGTGCAGCACGTATGTGGGAAATTTTACAGCAGTGATGCTGTGAACTTTCAGAACCATATAACTGTCCTTGGCAAGAATACATTACTACAATAGGTTGAGCAGTTATTACTGCAGAAAGTGGCCATTTTAATGCATCTTAGATTTACATTTATTTGTTTTCTTTGTAAAATAAAAGTTATGGATGTACGAATACTTTTGACCTGTAGTGTATGTCTGCTATTTGTGTTAGGGAGTGGTGGTTAGGGCTTTGGCGATATACCGCAAAGATAATTATCGAATGCAATAACGCACATCGTCACCATGTCGGGAATTGCCTTTCTTTTTGTCTTTTTTTTTGTTAATTATACCTGTTGCAGTGGTAATCTAAACGTCACGAGGCCGGGTGATATTCTTCCGGGGAAAATCTGTTATCTATCAGGCCAATCGCCAGCAGGGCGTTGCAGCTTTCATGTCATTGACAAAAACAAATCACATGATCGCATGGAAGCTGTATGGCTGCTGATTGTCTGTCTTATCAACACCCAATAGTTATCAGTGGTGATGTTTTTTTTCAGGAAGCATTTTACGTGGCCTCTGAAGTTGGTATGCTTACTGTCGCATATTAGGTATACTTAGAGGGGGGGGGGAAAAGGCAATACCCACATGGTGGTGACGGCCGTTATTGCATTTGATAATTATCAATGTGGTATATCGCCCAGCCTTCGCGGTGCTGTCATTATTTAACATCTTTCTGAACGTAACACGCCTGTTGCTCTCCCCAGTGGGGTCATGATTTTCGACCAGACTTCAAGCGACTGCATGAGCTGCGACAGAAATTTCCAGGTGTTCCCATCATGGCACTGACAGCAACAGCCACACCCCGTGTGCAGAAGGACATCCTGCACCAGCTGCAGATGGGCCGGCCCCAAATGTGCGTACACCCTTCCATTAATGTCTTTATTTTGAATAGCCCTGGTCTGATAATGTATCCTTTGTCTGTTATTATTTATTTTATTTGATTGATTTTATTTGTGATTATGATTAAAATAACCTGTCACCATGGGCAGGCATTGGATGTCCCCTCCAATATTTTCATAGGAATTCATTGCTAGACTAGCTTATATGCTTGTGAGATAATAATGCTGTAATGGCGACAGCTGTCTCTCGGAGGAGTGAGGCGGCGACTGGGAAGGCTGAGATCCGCTTTGACAGTGGACAGAGACCGCAACACTGCGTGTATGGAGGAAAGTTCTGGAGGCGGAGTTTGTGTTTTGGATTGCTTATGACACTGGACATCTCGGGACAGTGGGGGCTATTTTTAATCATGGCTGCATTCCACTTTAATTCACTTGATTAATGCAGTGATTCTATTGAATGTCTTTATTTGATATGTTTGTTTGTCTTTTTTGTTTGTTGTTTCTGGGGCTACAACTGAAGTTCCCTAAAGGGAAATAAAAGTTATTCTATTCTATTCTAGACTAAGTGGTCTAGATGGGTAAAGAATGGCCGAGTTATTAGCCAGTCAAAGTTCACAAAAAAACTTAACTTCTCCGCAAAGGCATATCTGAAATTTAAAAGATTGTGTTTGTTTTTGGTAGCAGTATGGATTTACCAAAGAAATAATTTTTTTGCCTTCATGCCAAGTACTAAAATTAACCTATGAAATCGTGACGCGTAGATGTGTGACCAATAAAGGACTAAGTTACTGTTATATTATTTTGTCTTGGCACAGTTTTTCACATTGATGCTGTTGTTATTGTTATGAAAATGTTGTTATTGTTATTTATTGTAATTAGTAAAAATGGTAAATGTGTAGTTGTCAACCTGTCAACATTTGCAGAAATGTACTGTGACAGATTTAGTTACATAACTAATATTCTCTTGTAGTTCTTCATTCTGGCTGTTCTGTGCCAATTTGTTCTTGTTGTCATCACGTCTGTGATATGTGTTCAATATATCACGCCTTATGTGTCACTCTCGGTTTGAGTGTCTGCCAAACAAGACAGTCTGGCTCTGCGCTCGTTCACAAACCTGACTGTTATCTGGTGTTTTATTCTAAAAAAATTCCTTTTTTCTTTTCTCACACTAACTTTTTTGCAGCTTTACCATGAGCTTCAACAGACATAACTTGAAGTATGCTGTGCTGCCCAAGAAACCAAAAAAGGTTGCTGAGGACTGCATTGACTGGATAAAGAAGCACTACCCACGTACGTCCTTTTCCCAGCATGCTCTACCCACATTCACATTTTCCCAGCATGCTCTCTCTATTGGTAAATTATACATTGGTTTATTCAGAGGCCTATTCTACAGTAACTTACAGTTTACAAATGCATATTCATTAATAACGAAAAAACTATGTTTTAAGTGAGAAGTTTGGCTTGGTCAAAAGCTGCAAAAGACAGGAAATTCAAATGCGCACCACCAAGCCAAACTTCAGCTCTCTGCACCATCAGGGATTTCCTGAAGTTTTTTGTTGTTAATGTTACTTATCTTTTGCCCAGGGGTCACATCAGTGCCTGATGGTCCAGCAGAACGGTGCATGATTCTTTACTGCTGGTTACTGCCAGTTCTCCAACACTGAATTTATTAGTACCAGAATATTGGGAATCGAACCTGCCCCTCTGAGTTAAAACCAAATTCCCTTACCATTATACTATACTGTCGCCCCTACTACACCACATTGCTGCTGTACAGGCTGTGATGCTCTACTGCAAATGGACTGTAGACTCATAGTAAACTGCTGCTCTTTTTGTTGCAACCCTTGCACGCACAGGGGATTCTGGGATTGTCTACTGCTTGTCCCGCAATGACTGTGACACGCTGGCAGACAGCCTGCAGAGAGCGGGCATTGCAGCATTGGCTTACCATGCTGGGCTGAACGACAGTGACCGGGAGTACATCCAGAACAAGTGGATCAATCAGGACGGCTGCCAGGTGGGATGGGCCCAATACCCCCACACTCACTCACCCAAAGAGCCACTGCCAAGTGTATTACAGCAAGCAACACCAAATGCACATAACCAGGAGAATTACAAGCACCAGAACAGGCAGTTACACTGTAGGTATTTAGTGCAAAGCTCATCGGACGAGAGCAGGGGTGGGCAATTCTTTTTTTTTTTTAATAATTTGTTTCTGATTTTTCCCCATTTTCTCCCAATTTAGTAGCCAATTGAACCCCTATTCTACTTCAATTCCCCCCATGTAGCAACCGCTAGAGAACCACCGCTATACAACCCCGTCAGCCGGTAGTAGGAAAGAGGCCGCCACGTCCTCTACAGGGCGCGACTCCCCAAGCTCCTGACCGTGATTCCAACTCGCCCGGGGCCTTATTTTGCGTAGCGATTCTCATCCGAGCCCTCCCCCCACCCGGAAGCAGCCGCCAATTGCTGCTCCCACAGGGCGCTGGCCATGCTCGGAAAATGGCAGGACCGGGGCGCGAACCCCGATCCTCGGAGTACAACTGTACAACTTTTACCGCTGTACTACCGCAGCGGCAGGGGTGGGCAATTCTGGTCCTGGAGGGCCGGTGTGTATGCAGGTTTTTGTTTCCACCAATTACCCTGGCTAAATGAGTTAATTGGCTGTTATATTATTATTATGTAAATTAGTTCATATAATTTATTTTCATTATTAAATTTTTTTCGTCATCTTCTTTTTCCTGCCAATTTCATCATCACAAATGCTCCAGTGCCACAATCAACAATTATCCCCATTGAAGATTTAGCTATACATCTGCCAATAACATCTGGTCAAAGTACCCAATTGCAGGATACACAGGCAAAATTAACAATGTGCAAAAATGTGTACGCTTTTGGACATAAACGGAAGTGCATATGTGATGCTATATGTTATAATATATAGAATTGTTGTAGGGCTATTTACTGTGTTTACTATTTACCCAGTTTATTGTGAACTGCATTCAATGTTCATTACTAGGGATAGCTGCTACTTTATGGGAAGAATGTGCTTTCTTATCTGTTCTGTAGTTACTTCGATGACGTTTCTGTATGTCGCTTTGGATAAAAGCGTCTGCTAAATGACTGTAATGTAATGATG
Organism: Ilyophis sp. 1 JC-2022; assembly: GCA_022702515.1. Taxonomy (NCBI): domain Eukaryota; kingdom Metazoa; phylum Chordata; class Actinopteri; order Anguilliformes; family Synaphobranchidae; genus Ilyophis; species Ilyophis sp. 1 JC-2022. The sequence goes on from CM040400.1 coordinate 35,276,873, forward strand.
CTATTTCAGCCAATAGAAACTCCCTTCATTCATCCATCCTTCCATCTCTATTATCCACTATCTAACCCGCTTATTCCTGGTCAGGGTCGCGGGGGCGGGGGGGCTGGAGGTAGGCACTCTTAGGTTTTAATGGATGAGATGATGAAGAATCAGCAGTGTTATAAAGTATTGTTTCATAACAGAAACAGTATTCATTCTAATCGTATTGTCCAAAATACATATTTTTTTCTTTCCGTGGTTGACGCCTTTGTTCATTGGTCAGTGTGATATGACATGGTATTGTTTTTGTTTTGTGCTCACATGAACACACTTATAGCCAGGAGCTAGCTAGCCAATGCTACGATATGTAACGTGTGTCAAACCTGGTACTACCATACGTTGTGTCAGGTTAAACATTGGACTGGATCCATTTTTGAACTACTGGAAATAAATGAAACCCTCTCATAAAACAAAGTAAAAGACCACCAAATGAGTCACTGGAACGAACTTATAACCTGGCACTGATGCGTTCAGCAGAAATACAACTAGCAAAATGCGCACCCCTACAGCACGGCAACTATGACAAACTACAAAATATAGTAAGTGCTGCATAGGCTACAACCTGAAACAACCACAATACTACTTTAAAATGTGCTTCAGCATGCCAGCAAAACTTGGACTGTAGCAACATGCAATGTGGTAAAATAGAAGAAAAGCAAGGTTTTTCCTGGCAGAGAAATGGGTTTTGGTACGTATGTGAGCGCACGTGGTGCGTGGGCAGCAAATTTTTTTTGCATTAATTTTACCGTAACTACAGTTTTTGGAGTACAAAGAGCCCATGTAGGCTTTGGTTGTAAAGTACCAGTAGGGTTGTGTTTAGGAGTTAGGTTTTAGAAATCAAAGGTCCTTGAAGCTTTTTGAATATTTGAATATTACACCATTTAGGCAATTTTGATAGCGCACACACAGAAAAATAAATAAACAACACTAAAACAGAAATAAAGAATAAGTGTAGCTACAAGTTTTTTTTTTTTTAACGTACAAAAGCACCGTGTGTGTTTTTACATAAGAACAGCAACGTAGACTATTTCAGCCCTAAATGCGATAGGTCACTGTGGAAATGTCAACTGTACGGGACTGGCGAAACGTAACAAGAAACTCTTCAGGGTTAATCATAACACAGTGGTAACTGCATATAGCCTACAGGTAAGATATTTGGTTTCATTAACATATGTATAGCTACGAGAGATTTTGGAGAGAAAAAATTAGGTGTCTTCTAAACCGAAAGTGCATCAGGTAGCCAGTAGCCTACAGTAAGAAATGGAAAATGCCGAATGCTTAGGCCTATTTGTACAAAAAAAATATTATTGTTTCTAGTTAGCTACACTACCGTTCAAAAGTTTGGGGTCACCCAGACAATTTTGTGTTTTCCATGAAAACTCACACTTTTATTTATCAAATGAGTTGCAAAATGAATAGAAAATATAGTCAAGACATTGACAAGGTTAGAAGTAATGATTTTTATTTGACATAATAATTTTGTCCTTCAAACTTTGCTTTCGTCAAAGAATGCTCCCTTTGCAGCAATTACAGCATTGCAGACCTTTGGCATTCTAGCTGTTAATTTGTTGAGGTAATCTGAAGAAATTTCACCCCACGCTTCCTGAAGCACCTCCCACAAGTTGGATTGGCTTGATGGGCACTTCTTGCGTACCATACGGTCAAGCTGCTCCCACAACAGCTCAATGGGGTTGAGATCTGGTGACTGCGCTGGCCACTCCATTACAGACAGAATACCAGCTGCCTGCTTCTTCCCTAAATAGTTCTTGCATAATTTGGAGGTGTGCTTTGGGTCATTGTCCTGTTGTAGGAGGAAATTGGCTCCAATCAAGCGCTGTCCACAGGGTATGGCATGGCGTTGCAAAATTGAGTGATAGCCTTCCTTATTCAAAATCCCTTTTACCTTGTACAAATCTCCCACTTTACCAGCACCAAAGCAGCCCCAGACCATCACATTACCTCGACCATGCTTGACAGATGGCGTCAGGCACTCTTCCAGCATCATTTCACTTGTTCTGCGTCTCACAAATGTTCTTCTGTGTGATCCAAACACCTCAAACTTCGATTCGTCTGTCCATAACACTTTTTTCCAATCTTCCTCTGTCCAATGTCTGTGTTCTTTTCCCATATTAATCTTTTCCTTTTATTGGCCAGTCTCAGATATGGCTTTTTCTTTGCCACTCTGCCTAGAAGGCCAGCATCCCGGAGTTGCCTCGTCACTGTAAACGTTGACACTGGCGTTTTGCGGGTACCATTTAATGAAGCTGCCAGTTCAGGACCTGTGAGGCGTCTATTTCTCAAACTAGAGACTCTAATGTACTTGTCTTCTTGCTCAGTTGTGCACCAGGGCCTCCCACTTCTCTTTCTACTCTGGTTAGAGCCTGTTTGTGCTGTTCTCTGAAGGGAGTAGTACACACCGTTGTAGGAAATGTTCAGTTTCTTGGCAATTTCTCGCATGGAATAGCCTTAATTTCTAAGAACAAGAATAGACTGTCGAGTTTCATATGAAAGTTCTCTTTTTCTGGCCATTTTGAGAGTATAATCGAACCCACAAATGTGATGCTCCAGATACTCAACTAGCTCAAAGGAAGGCCAGTTTTATAGCTTCTCTAACCAGCAAAACCGTTTTCAGCTGTGCTAACGTAATTGCACAAGGGTTTTCAAGGTTTTTCTAATCATCCATTAGCTTTCTAACGCGATTAGCAAACACAATGTACCATTAGAACACTGGAGTGATGGTTGCTGGAAATGGGCCTCTATACACCTATGTAGATATTCCATTAAAAACCAGATGTTTGCAGCTAGAATAGTCATTTACCACATTAACAATGTATAGAGTGTATTTCTGATTAATTTAATGTTATCTTCATTGAAAAAAAACAGTGCTTTTCTTTCAAAAATAAGGAAATTTCTAAGTGACCCCAAACTTTTGAACGGTAGTGTATATCTGAACATGATTTTCTTGTAAACGGTGAATTTTATGCATTTTGCAGTCTGTGGCAAGATGAGGGTTGTAAGCGTTTTGGGCTATTAATAGCACCCTCTTATTTTATTGCACTGCAGTATAAATCCTGCAGGTTTTCTTAAAGCTGTAGCCTAGTCTATAATTTAAGACAAACATGAATACTGTAATTGGGACCGCTATGTCTACCACTATAGTATGGGGCATCAACGTGGATCGGGTTAAAGCTTTTACCTTTTCAGAAGTTAGGGCCTCAAAGGTAGCCTAATTCAAAATTGGAGCGTGTTCCATCCAACTCGCTGCGCACGCCATGTCTTTCTACCGAGTCGCCCCAAAGATTTAGGTTGCACTCTGCCACAGAATAGCTGAGCCGCATTTCTATACAGTCTATGGTTTTTCGCATTTTCTACTCGTCTCCTAGTACTGACATCTTGAAGGCGACTAGTACAATATATATCTCCATCCGCTGGCCGAAAGACCATATTGCACCCAAAAAATGCAATTAAATTTATTCGGATATGATTCTATTTGCCGTTTTCTCAATTATTGTCATTTTGGCGGTCGCGATTTCCCTTTGGCGGTCCGTGAAATCATTTTGATGGCCGCCAAATTATTTACTATGTCGGAAAAACCCTGGAATGAGAAACAAACCAACAAAGGGAAAATCAGTCGACCTCTAGCTAGAGCGCGCCGCAAATACATATGCTCTCAGGCAAATCCACAACAGGTGTCATCAATTTCCAATCAAGACTTAGGTGAGTCGAGTGAAATGAGTTGGCACACAAATAATTAAAGGGCCACACTCACTAGGCAGCATAGGGAGGTAACTACGTTCATAGCTATAACTTTCATGATCTATTGATTAATGTTACTTGGTAGAAACTGTCCAAAAACTGATCCAGTTCAACATTTCATCTGGCGCAACGTATCGTATTACCTGGGGGGGTTTAGCTGGATAACTGCCCTGAGTAAAACCCGGAACCTTCCCAAATCTGGACCATGGACTGAAGTAAAAAGAACTGTTCCGGTATTTACCAGCTTAGTCAGTAAACCTGTTTCGTAGTACACCCCCCAGGTTTGACACACCTTGCATAGCAAAGGCGTCAACAGCGGGGAAAAAGAAGAATGAATACCATGTCATTAAAGTACCCCTCCTCACGTTTTAAACCGTTAAATTTAAAAAATATATATTTATTAATAATTTGTTTATGTTTTTTCCACCAAAAATTTTTAAATAAACTACTGAAAATGACATAGTAGCATCTCTACACCTTTAACCCTCATTGAGAATGCCAGAATCTATGAATGTGCAAATTAACAACGCCCCCATGCCCTCACGGCACCCACCCCTTCCCCACGTAAGCCGGCACAAATAAGGGCACACGGGATGGTAAAGACGCAGCTTTAAGTTCACAAATGTCGTTGAAGGTGTGCTTTAACATACAGAAATTGAGAACCCAGTTGGAATCAGTGAAATTAAGCACAATATCGTTCCAACAATGTTGGCTATGTTTGCGGACTTATACCCTCCTCTCCAACAAAACAGCATATGCACCCAGTAGTGCAATAGCCTACTTGCAAATGTGTCAAATGTGGACGCAACTGAAATCTGGCCTGGTGTGATCGGATGTTGGAAATCCGATTCCTGAAGTGACTAGTGTAACCGTAGCCTAAATTACATTTTCTAAGTTCTTACATTGTTATATACGGAAGCATATCCTCACCAAAATTCAAATGAAAATACCAATCGCCGATTGCATTTAGTTTTCATTTGATGTGCGCAAAAAACATAATTCAAATGAAAATGCAAAAGGCCACTTCGCGTTTTCATTTTCAAATTAATGTACGCACTTTATCTGACAATTTGAAAGTGTTAATGCAAATCCATTTCACATTTAATTTAGCTCACCCTCTACGACACAACCCTGCCATAATTTAAATGAAAATGAAAAACCACATTTGCATTAGCAGTTTCTTATTGTAATCGCATGATCCATGAGAAAAAGGAAATGATAATTTAATTTGCCATTTCACATTTCATTTTCATGATTTTGTGGCACAAGAGTGACTTAAGTCAAATGCGATGGCATTGCATCCGTTTACATTATCATTTCCGTGTGGTCACGCAAATACCCTGCCAAACTCAAAATTGGAAATGCAACCTCATTGCAAACATTTTAGATATGACAAGATGCGCAACTGACACTTTTTCCTATTGGTTTTTTTGTCCGCACAAGGGGAAGTGATCAGGCATGCACAGTAGTGTTTTCAGTTAGCTTAGCAACTAAAGTTACATAACGTTATGCTCAGAATGGCGCACATCTTACCGGCTTTAGCCGGATTTAAAGTTGGTTTTTGTTGCATTGTCAAAATCATAAAGGGTTGTAAGGAATGGTACTGGGTCCTGACAACCTTGGCATACATAATCTAAAAAGCAAAGTGAGACTTTCGTCTGTCTGTAAGATGTGCCAGTTAGTGAACTGTTTTGTATAAACTCCATTGACCTCGTCAGTCAATATAGTCTGTGTAATAAGTTCCAACTGCGTACAGAGCCAAAACAACAAAAAATGTGTCACTGTCCAAATACTTGTGGACTGCACTGTATTTCAGCATAGCAGAATGAGGGAGATTCCTGGGGTTGTTTGGTTTTTTCCACTAAATAAATTATTTCAGTGCAGGAATTCATAGGACATGAATTAATTAAATCTGAGACTGCAATTCGAAGTTGAGTCTCGGGTCACAAGTTCTCTCGTGTGAGACAAAGTCTATGCCACCAATTAGTCACAAGTAACTCAAATCGTGACTCATGTTAGACTCATGTCAGTCCTGGACTTGAGGACAACAACACTGGTTACAGCTCCCATTTGTTTTTTTGGTTCTTGCTTATGGCTCTTTTTTTTCCCTCTCACCCTGCCTCCCAGGTGATCTGTGCAACAATTGCATTTGGTATGGGCATTGATAAGCCAGATGTGCGGTATGTGATCCACGCCAGCCTGCCCAAGTCTGTGGAGGGTTTCTACCAAGAATCTGGACGCGCGGGCCGAGATGGGGAGATCTCCCAGTGTGTGCTCTTCTACTCTTACATCGACGTCATTCGCATCAAGAGACTCATAAGCAGTATGTACCTCACAGGCCTCGTCTTCATTATCATCATTACCTGCTTGAAGTGTTCCAACAAACTAATACTGTACTCCTGGGGGAAGCAAACTCAGGAAAAATGTTTGCATAGACATCCTGCAGCAAGAATGTGCATCAAACTTCAGTCATTTTAAGGTTTTCCACTTGGATAATTTGGGGTTCTCTGTCCATCCAAACATGTTTTGCTTGCTGTTCAAATACTATCTGAGTTTCTGGTCTGATAAGTTTGGTTTTGGTTGCAACTTGCATGTTAAAACCCAGATTTTAATATCTCAGCCGTTTTAGCACCAAGCCACTTGGCAGATCAACTAATCTCATCCATATCTTAACATAAATATGGGAAAGATTTGTTCAGCCGTTTTCATATAGTTAAGTACATTAAAAAATTGTATTTAGAGTAAGACTAATATACAACTAATCGCTAAAGGAGACATAGCGATATGTTGGGCATGACATGGACTAATGTTTTTGATGGGTTACATTTCTGTTTATTGTATAGTTTTTAAATAAACCTTTATAATTCTACGATACCGGAAATTAATTGGCCATTGACTTAACATTGGGACATACATTTTTTAGCCACGTGATGCTAACTGAACAATCGAACGACCCTTGAACAACTTGGGAGACTCCTTAATGCGAGATTTCTCCCAAGTTGAATCTACTCGCTCTCATTAAACTGCCACATCACAGCAACTGGCCGTAGGCTACTAACTTATCTATTTATAACCTAAATCAATTCGAGAGAGCACGGTGGATGTTTTCGTTAAGATATTTTGCCAGGTCAGTGATCAGAAGTTCCACACAACTGACTGAACGGCACAACTTCTAACTGCTACCGTTAGCTAATGACAAAGCCAGAAGAATACAGCTACTATCTAACTTCGCTAGCTAGATAAAAACAAACTTATATTACCTACTAATGTTAACGTTAGCTACAAGCGCCACATTGTGTGAGATATCTGCTAGCTAGTAACATTACAAGCCCTGGCCCTGTGCCACACGTGGAACCCATTACACTGCAAAGCAATGCAGGACAATTAATGTTAACGTTACGTTAGTTATGCGAATGGGTACATTAACGACGGAAGCATGGTTTATCAGCTAGAAATCAATAGCCTAACTTACTTAACGTATTGTAAGTTGTTTTCAGTACAATGCAACAAAAATAACTATCTTAGCCAAGTTAAAGGGCTAACATTAGCTATATCTTCCATTGCCATGTGGCACTAGCCAGATTGTTAACTTACATTGGGTAAAAAAGAGATTTAAAACTGGAAGAGCCTGACACAGATATTTACCAGGGAGAGGTATATTGCATACCAGCACACAAGCAATTCATTTGGTAGTGGTGTTCTTACAGGAATTTAGTTGCAAGGCTCAACATCCAAAAACTGTAGGTAGCCTTGTGTAATGGTAGTTTGCGACTGCTAACTTTAGCTAGAGTAGGGTTTTCTTATCCAAAAATGATGAGGTTGATGATAAAAGCAACAGATGACAAAGAGGAATCAACTGTTTTAATATACACATCTGGTTGTGGGAAGAATTACAAATGCATTCTTCAAGCAAATATTCTATTACATCAGCTTATATAGGTTTCAAAAGAGCCAAAGAGCTGTGGTTTTATTCTATAGGATCTGTGTATTCTACATTTCTCCTTATCAGAGACTGATTCTCGTGGGTCCTGCAGGAGAATCAGGAGAAAGGGAGATCCCTTATTTGTCTCACCTACTTCACATAGAATGGATAAAGAGGAAAATAAGCTATTCTTAATATCTACCGAAGAATTGTAAAAAATATCATTATTTATATAGTGGCTTATATTACTGATTAGGTGAGTAAACATTTCAACTTTTTAACCTTAACCCATCATTCCCTCCTTTTAAAACAAAATTCATCAGACATTTTATTTCCTTTTCCTGCTAACAGAGTACTTCAGCAAAAAGGGGAAGAGGTAGGATTTGTCTGTCTTCACTGTGTCCCTCATAGTTTTGATCAGTGTCTGTATCAGTATCATTGATGCGAGCCGTCAAACTCGCATCCCCAGAAATACCCCCATCATTTCCTCGGCAGGGAAATAATTTGTTTTCCTTCAGTAATCTCTTCACACTGGAGGGATACAGCCAAAAAACAATCATTCATCAGCCGCTTCAACATCCACATCCTCATCTATCATCTATTACTGATGATACACCTTCATCACAAAATGACATGTTAAACATTAGAGTAAATATACTATGAGTCTAGATATGCAAAAACTGTTTCATATAGATCATTTTAACGTCTGTGATTGTTCTTCTAAGCTTGCGATACATATAAAGAGCCATAAACAAAGTGACAATAGAGAGTGCCCAAATAACTTGAGCAAAGATAATCCAACTCTGACCAAATGGAATCCCATCCCCAGCAATAGCCTGAACCGCTTGGTAAACTTTAATGGCAGTGTATCACTTCTGAGCTTGCTTTACATGCACTCTTAAAATTCAGCTTTTTGAAGTTCAACTTTAGCTTTTGCTATTTCTAGTCTCCATCTCAGGTTTGGCAGGATATCATCCATCTCATAGGTATCCACTGTCCAAGTGTGGGGCTCCAGGTGGATGTTAGGGTTGTGTAGGGTCTGTAAAAGTACTTGTTCCATGTGGGTTATGGAACGTGTATTTGGAGTCACACAAACAGGACTAGTAGAGCAATAATTATCATTAATAATGACTTCACCTGTTCCACACCATTGAGTATGTGATGCCTGGACTGGCCGTACATTGGCAAGTTTTAGTCACCTCAAAACCGGTGGAGAAATCCGAAAGATTAATTCTAGAAATACAAGTGCCATTACAAAACACGTTTCTATCAAACATATTATCATTCTCGTCGATGGACGCTTCTGTGAGCCACCTGCACCAGTGTTGAAAACGATCTCCACAGGGAAATGGAAGGGCAGTTATACGGCGTATTGGATACCCAGGGCCACAATCTAGAGGGAATGTAACAACACCCCTCAGAGCGTTATCGGAGTCAACACAGCCCTACTTCTACCCAACTCTCTACTGACCTTTTTTCTCTCTCTCTTTGACAAGATGGGAGATGAGCAAGCATTATATGGTATAATTCTTGCACTTCATCAGTTAAAACAGGAAACATGTCACATAGCTTTTCCCAACGTGTAAGATCCATATCCAATTTTATCTCAAATACGTGTCATACACTAAGGGGGTAGATAGTGTACCATCTAGAAAGTTTAACTAAACCAAGTGCTCTAATACGCTTAACTTCTGGTAGACTGCATTTTAGTTTATTTGAGATAAACACTAAATGTATTGTTATTAGAAGTTGATTGATTAGTTTTAATGCAAGACAATCAACCATTTCCTTACATCTGTACTCAAAGTTTGTAGGGATGGTTAATGACCCTCCTGAAGAGCAGAGGCCAGTATGTCACTCCATCCAGGCCTCAAAATTGTGTCTCTAAATTAGTTATTGCTACACAGAGCTGATAATTAATTCAGAAGCAGATATCAACCACTGAACAACCCTGGAAATACATATTTTTATGTACAATGGAGTTTTATCATTGTAGTCATTATGTAATAGCCTAAATGCATTGGATTTTTGTGTTTATTTTAAAGCAAATAATAATAAAGCTAAATTGATCCTAAAAGTGTGGACTATTTTACACGTGCTTCAGTCAGGTTTTAGACCAAGAGTAGGCAACTGTATAAAATTAAGTACTTACCACTGTCTTACTTTGAATACTGGAAACAGTATTTCACTGTCGATTTCACAAAAAATATTCCATTGGAAGCATACCAGTAATAATAATAACAACAGTTATCATATTAGTAGTAGGCCTACTAGTACGAGGCTAACATAATTAATATTATATACATAGTTATTATTGTTATAGCCCAAATAGCTGCGGGGATATACTTTTGGCACACCGATGCCTGAAGCTAACGTTAGACCTCGCAATACAACCCATGTTTAGGGCCAGGTTATGCATGCTTCTTGAAAAAAATAAATGTTTGTTGTGATATCGGCTCATTCATTACCCTACATGTTAGCTACATGCTCACCTGCCTGCAACCACCTGCTCACATGAAAGTTAGCTAAGAATTAAGTAATGGAAGTCTTCCCTAGTTAAGAAGCAAGTTAGCTGTAACCATGTACTTACACTGTTTTGGACTGTGCAGCCCGTAAAGTTGGAGGGGACAGGGAGACAAGGCATCGCTCCATCCTTCAAAAACAAACCAGTTGCAAATCCCAACTTCTTCTGCTGTAAATTCGCTAAACTCTCTTCTGAAAAATTAGCACTGCAGACCTGCATTTATTTTAAAATTTATTTTAGATAAAGGCTGTCTGTGGCTCTCGATAAAATTGATCAATTTTTTCAGTGTGGGTTTTTTTTCTGGAAAATTGAAAGGGTGTTTTTGATATTGCACCCAGGAAATACACCAAAACTACTCGCCATGCTTACAACTTTCCGAGTGATAGAGCGGGAGGATCCCTGAGAAAAGGGGGTGTATAACAACTGATGAAAGGGAGGGAGTAAAAAATTTCCAGATAGTGAGACTGAGAGGACCAAATAATGTTTACTGGTTGGGTTTTGATCCCGCCCTGATCAAAACCTTGCCTGATCAATTAAAGGCAATGGTGAAAAAAAATCCATATCTCAATTTAGGCATATCACTTAGTACTGATAGTTGAGTTATGTTTATTCCACCCCAGGATGACAACAATTAACCATTGAAATGCTGAATCATCGATTTGAGTTGCCAATCTCTTCAAATATACAGTATATGTGTTATTGGCTACGGTTGTACGGTACATATCATACCTTTTATTCATCCAGCTCGAGTGTCATTCACGCGTGAATATTGCTTTCTGTTTTCCTTGTGTTTCCGAAGTGTTGCATTACTTGCGTGCCTGTAGGTGCAATGGATTATGGTCATTGTAGTTATTGTGACACTTATTTCTGATACGCGAACAGATCGGGACCAATCGCAGACACCAGAATAAATAGGAATAGGCTTTATTCGTGGTCGACAAACACAGGTCAATATCCAGCAATAGAGGGGAGGCAAAAATGTAGTAAAATCAGGGTAGGAGCAGGGCTAGGATGGGGAACGGCAGGTGGACAGGAGGGCTGGAGCAGGGCTGGAACAGGAACAGGCAGGACAGGAGCAGGCTGGACAGGCTGGACAGGCAGGAGAACAGGAACTGGACGGGTACACAGGACTGGACACAGGAACGAGGAGCAGGCAGGAAACAGGCAGGTATATAATGCTGGAAAGTTATGAGACGCAAGCACAAGACGATCTGGCAGAGAACACAGAAACAGAAGAGACTAAATACAAAACTAACAAAGAAAACAAAGAGGAACAGGTGAGACGAAACAAATGAGAAAACACAATTCAGGTGAGGGGAAGTGGCGACAGAAAATGGAGGGAGAGAAGGAAAACACGGAACGGAAAAACCAGACGTAGACTATGACGTGGAGGCACGAGACGTGACATATTTCAGCATGAACTGTGTTGAGTAGCCGTCTTGAAAACTACAACTTGAAAAAACTAGCACACTGAGCTCAGAAAAGAATGCCGTTTATCCACCAATAATTCAAATAATCAAACCGATGTCGATCAATTAGTTATTTAAGCTCCGAAAAAAACAGCAAAATTTCTGTGAATCACTCCAACCATTGCCAAGAGCTTACCGTGCCACCACAGTCTGGGGTTACCAGGGGGAAACACTGAGTTTTGGCTTGGTGGTGCTCTTTTGAATTTCCTGTTTTTTGCGGCTTTTGAGCAAGCCAAACGTCACAATTAAAACACAGTTTTTCGTTATTAATTAATCATAAGGTCAGAGAAACACCTTTTCTTGAGAAGGGTCTCCAGCTGAGTGCAAAGGGTTAAAAAGTTATAGTGTTTTTAGGCCACTTGGTGAATTGTGGGTCCTGATTCGTAGGCCTGTGAATAAGGGGTGTTTTTACGAAGAACTCCCTTTTCTCTCTCCCTCCCATTTGTTTCTGGCTCTCTCCTCTGTAGTGGACAGAGAAGGCAACCACCAGTCAAAATCGATCCATTTCAACAACCTCCACAGCATGGTACACTTCTGTGAGAACCTGATGGACTGTAGGAGGATGCAGCTGCTGGGATATTTTGGGGAGCACACGTTTAATCCCAGCTTCTGCAAGGAGCACCCCGAAGTCATCTGTGACAACTGTGCACGTCCGAATGTGAGTGTGTTCCCCGTCCTCAGCATCTCAATGGATTTTATTTAACAATGTAAGAACAGAAGAGTACATCATGAGGAGGACAGGCCATTTTGTGCCCGTCTAGGTTTCTAATTAACCTCCAGTCTATTGAACATCCAGCACTGTTATAAGCCTGAACACCCTGAGGTTCTCTGCCAGTTGTGCTCTCTGGGTGGGGGCATTGCCATCTTGAAAGGCAACCCTCTCTGAAAGAATTGCTTTACCATGAGTTTTGGATGATCACTCTGTAACATTAAAAAGTCTTGTCTTCCAAGGGTATGAGTTCACCTGAACCATTAAACCAGAAACATGCCCCACACCATTGTGGAGCCGTCAGAATCCTCTGCTACTGGAGCACTGTTGTGCATGTCAAATGTCAAACTGCATCATTCTCTCCTTGGGATACATAACCATAACCCTTTATGCACTTTCAGAAATACAAGGTCAAAATTGTCACGGAAGACGTAAAGAAGATTGTGAGATTTGTGCAGGATAACTGTGAAAAGGTTGGAGTTCGGCATCGAAAATCTGCACAGCAGAGCAGACTGACTCTTAACATGCTGGTCGACATTTTCTTGGGTAAGAGAACACCAAAAGGTTTTTGCAACTGTCTTTAAAAAATGATTGTCCTTCATAGAAGGATATACAGATATACAGCACCATAATTCATTGGACAGTGACACATTTTTAGTTATTTTGGTTTTGTACTCTGGCACTCTGAGTTTGAAAGGATACAATGACCAAATATAAAAAATGATTACTTTATTCTACATTATGTTAAACTGTCCAATATTTTTTGATGCCCGAAAATGGGGGGGACTATGTACAAAAGGTTCTATAATTTCTAAATGGTTCATCCGATATGGATGACAATACACTTAAATTAAAGCTAACAGTCTGCACTTCAACCTTATGGTCATTGTATCCTTTAAACTCGAAGTGCTAGAGTACAGAACCAAAATAACAAAAAATGTGTCACTTCAATGAATTATGGTGCTCACTGTTCGTATACACAGCTCAACATGAAAAAAATACAGGGAAACAAGTTAACACATTGATTTGCACAAATAGTAACATCTTAGTTAGTAACAGAGCTTTTTTGTCAGTCAATTATCACATTGCCCTGATCAATAATCAAAATTATTTAGGCACAGATGCAGTGGTGGTGGTGGAGTAGGTTACTACTAAACTACTACTAGTAGCGGTTGCGTCACCCTGCTTCTAAGTTAGAAGAAAGTTTCAGTTTTTCAGAAGCCACAGTCACAGGAATTGTTCAAATAGAGGCAACATCAGGAAAACTGGGCTGAAGGGACACGTGCTTTAAATACAGTAGTTCAGAATGATCGTTAATTGAGCCCGTTATTTTCCTTAAATTCTGGCCTCAGTGTGTCACAGAAAGAGATTCACTTTGTAAGGTAGGAAACTGAGGACAGCCTGAATCTGTTGGGGGACTGCAACTGGGGGTAGCTTTCTGCGATTGCGTTTTTGTCAGTCGATGTGGAACCTTCGCTTACTGGTCTGAATAATTGGGCCTTGTTTTTCTGCACCACTACGAGACTTTAACAAACTTAAAATAAATAAACCACGAGTATACTCACTCTCCACCTTGATTCAGCAGTGACTAGAGTGATGATATTTTCGGTAGCTTAGTTTTATTCTGCGCGGCATTTTGTTTTAGGCTAGTATTTTTAAAAAAAATGTACATTTTTAAAAAAAAATTAAAACACCGCTCAGATATTTTCTCTTCATTAGATACAGCTTTTTACCCCATCTAGTGTCTCACGAAGATTGCATTTCATAACAACAATTGCTTAACATTATAACCACCAGGCTTTTTTCAGGGTCTAGAACCACCAGAGCCAATGGCAAAATGCGTCTGCATCTTTTTGTTGTCACTGATGGGCAGGGATGGGTATCAAGAACTGGTATTAAACTAGTACCGGCTGCTGATTGGTCCGAAATACTGATAAGCTTCTGGACAAACGGTGCTGCTATCGATATTTGAACATAATTAATTTTAATTCATTCTAACATAGCTGGCAGGCATTTTCAAATTACCTACAGTAAAATATATGTTTCTAATCGGGTCCTAACGATGACAATTTTTTTTTTCTTTCTAACGATGACAAGTTGTACGCGTCAGGCGATTACGTTCGGCGTTGTCTGTTTACGTTCTGTGCATTCCAGTCACGTGGCACTGATGGCAGACAGGTTAAGACGTTCAAAAGTGTGGGCCCCCTTTACCAAAGCGAACGTAAACACAGCAAAATGCGATTGTAAAAAAAATTTTAAAAAAAAGCTGTTGCGTGTAAGGGGAGTAATACTAGCAATCTAATGAAACACTTACAAATACAACATGCCATAAATCTGAAGCGGTGCAGTGTATTTGACTGCTTGAGCAAAGCGGCCGCTGCACCATTCTCCTCAGTGCAGCCCTCGATCCGGCTCCGAAGCTGTGATTCCCCAAAATAATGTGACTGTCTGGACCTCATCAAGTCAAGGTAACATTGGTTATACGATAAAAAATATGTTTTTTTTTTTAGTTTGCAATTAAATACTGAGAGCTACATTTGTGAAACAGGTCACTGTTTCCTCCAGGATGTCTTTGTAGGCGGGGGTGGGGTTGTATGGGTTCTGCTTCTGCGATTGCGGACTCTCACTTGTATTTTTATTTTGACTACAGGGAAAACGAGTTAACACATTGATTTGCACAAATAGTAACATCTTAGTTAGGACCAACAGTTTATCCAGGGCAGTTTTCTCACCTATAGTTCAGTAATCCCACAGCAAGAGGTTGATAGAGCTTTCTTGTCAGTCATCACATTGCCCTAATCAATAATCAAAACTATTTAGGCACAGATGCAGTGGTGGTGGTGGAGTAGGTTACTGGCCCTGATGCAACCCGTTTAATGTTACTCCCATTTTTCTATATTTCATTTTGTCCACTCTAGGATACAGTATGAGTAGGCACCTCAATAAAATTAAATATATAAAAAATATATATATCATAAGATTTATTACATTTGTTTTGTCCATTAAGCATATACATTTGCCCCTTCTGATGGTTTAAGATGAAAACATTGATATCACACTGTTACACTCACATACATATCTAGCCTAATCATTCACTCTTGTACTTCAATAAAAGCACATATCAGCACACAGTAAATTGGAATGAGTATTTTCCCGGGCTTAAGTGACAAGTATAGCCCAGGAAGATACTAAGCCTATAGACTATATTATGTAAGATCAAATTACAACAAAATAATATTCCACCAACAGGAAAATGGTGCCAAATGTTCTAGCTTCAATGAAAATCGGTACATCAAACATAAAATATGATTGCGCAATGAATGCTTACACTACAGTGTGTGAAATGCACTCAAAATGCAAAAATAGCAATATTTAACATATATTTAACTACTGGACAAGACGGTGAGTAGAAAAACGAACGTACATATGTAGCCAGCGAGAAGAACCTCATATTACATATCGAGGACGAAAAACTCCCGTCAGCGAATGCGTTTTCTGTAGCTGTTTGTGCCATAGTACATTGACTAGATAAAATATTGCCGCTACGCTGGGCTGTACTTATTGTTCAAAGCATCGGGAAAATAAATTTGCAAACACCGTTGAGAAGGATATACTGTCCTCTATCGGATGAAACAGTTATTCACCGGAATAACGTGAAATACTTCAGGGCGGCAGGTAGAGCATATGGGTTTCGGCGCGCGGACATTCCAGATAGTGTAATAACATGCTAAACTAGTGTTTATTTCTCAAACGGATTGTCCAAGACAATAAATTTATTTTGTTGGGGGACTGCAAAAAAACGGAATTTTGAAAGGAACAGCTCTGTAAAACCAATGGTAGGATTGTATATTTATTTCATATTTAGTAGCATTGATAGTAGAATTACGTGGTATGACAACACAATAATTTCACGTTTATTTTGCATTTGAGTGAGCAGGGCTCACAATTTTTTGGCATATGATCAGGCTATTGTTGGGTTCATCTTGTTGCTATGACGGAATACTCATTTTATATGATGAAGAAATATATTTATGAACTAACACAAAGATGCTATTGCCCACTATGTCATGCATGGGATCGGTATAGTTGCGGGCGAGACTGGGTGGGGGGGGTTATTTTAATGGGAAAATAGTGACACTTAGAAACTCCATATTCAGCAGAGTTGTCATGAATTGTGTACTAATATAGATAAAACATGGAGTTTGTTGTTTCCATTGGCTGCAGGAGCAACTAATGTCTCATTTGAGCAAAATCTTGGTGCCGGCGTCCTGGTGACTCGGCATTTGTGTGAAGGGGTTAAAAGGTATTTTTGTACATTTTGTTTTCAGCATGTAGACATTACAGAACATCTTATACATAGCCACCTAGTGATATGTGATGGAAGGCCACCGTACCGTTCCTGAAGTCTGAGATGAACATAAGAAAAATTTAACGACAGACTTTTTATTTTAACAAGTCTTCAGGGTTTTTGAGAAAAATAGCATTGTTCTGCCCTTAATTAAAGTAGCTGAGTTATTATCCCCAGAAACTGTCACTTTTTTTGTGATGTAACGTTGCTAGGAATTTATTGGAAAGTTAGCTTGCCGTTAACAGCTGTCCAAAGTATGCTTGGGGGATACAAATAACCTACAAATATACTTTATGCCCTCAAAAGCAATGCCTTTTTACTCCAACCCAATACATTTCAGTTGTGTATTGTTCAGTGATGTTATGCAAATTTGGTTTCATTAACCCCATCATTGACCAGTGGCCATGGCGCCAGCGCCAAGATTTTGCTCTAATTAATTGCTCCTGTAACCAAACTATGAGTGGAAACAACAAACTTTATGTTTTAACTTTATTAGTACACGTGACAATTCGTGCCGAATACGGAGTTTCTAAGTGCCACAATTGTCGCATAGCTCGTCCATTTAACAAGCAGCCCTCCACCAAGTCTCACCTGCAATTATACCTCATGCATTCCAGTTCAACTTTTTTATCCAATATAGGACATTATAACCTTCCACAATGGTCTTTGCAATATTTTATTGGATGATTTGGACAATAAATTACAGCCAGGCATAACAGCATATCTAGTT
This sequence comes from Ilyophis sp. 1 JC-2022, assembly GCA_022702515.1. Classification (NCBI taxonomy): domain Eukaryota; kingdom Metazoa; phylum Chordata; class Actinopteri; order Anguilliformes; family Synaphobranchidae; genus Ilyophis; species Ilyophis sp. 1 JC-2022. Next base: position 35,294,370 of record CM040400.1, read on the forward strand.
TTATTAGTTGTATGCAAGCAACTTAGAATGTACATTCGCTCACCAAGGCTTAATTGTTTTTTGCCTGCTATTTTCGCAAGTTTTTATAAATTTACTAACTCAACAGCATGGCTAGAGAAAACTCTTGCTTGCTTACATGGATTTTGGGAGTGGATCAAAAGAAGATAGTTACCAAGATACCATATCATTGATTCTATCAGAGAATATGACTACAAACATGGGGGAGATTTTCCTCCTCGATATGTAAGTATTACTGCTTGTGATATTCCAAATATGTATGTTAGTTTTTCCACTCCGCCACATGTTTGATATTGTAATTTTAGCATTTTGAGTGGATTTTACATACTGTAGTGTAAGCGTGGCTCTGTCATGTTTTATGTTTGATTTTCCCTGAAGCTAGAACATATGCCAGCATTTTTCTGATGGTGGAATATTATTTTATTGCACAATTTAGCCATTTTGGATAAGTTTGGAGACACTAAGGTACAACACGGTTCACTGCCTACATTTTGTGTCAGAGATCTTTAGTATATCACCCTCAGATTATTCACACTTGTGGACACGGATTTTATGATCCAGGAAATGTATAGTTTTACCTGTTTTACATATGTAGTTCTCAATATTTTATTGCAAACTAAAGAAAAACAATTTTTTAGCTGCTGGTCGGTCGGTCTGTCCGAAGCCTGCTGCTTTGTAGTAAACTTGATCCGGGTTAACCAGAGTGACATTGTGCAGTGCGTGATCCTGGTTACCCAGAGTTAGCGTTGTTACTTCCTGGTTGCGTTATTAATCTCAAATATATGAAAGTAGCGATTGTGAACAGCTGGTGTCATCGTTGATTCGGAGACAAAATGCGAATTACAGAGACAGCATGACATCTGGGGAAAGACTGCATGCTGATTTGCTAGAAAAAATCAAACTAACCTAGCACTGACGTACGTTGTGTCCTAAAACTGGCTACCTGCGATTAGACAAGAAGCGCCGACATCAGACGTTCTAAGACAGGGTTGGTTACTGCAATTCCTCTCTGCAACATTCTAAAACATTGCCTGCTATAGCGCCCCTCGCTGTGATGGCAAAAGTAAAACTATTTGCTTAGGTCGAAGCGTCCACGTTCGCGTATTTGCGTGAGGTATGTTTCGGCCCAAAGTGTTAGCAAGCGTTTCCATTTGCCCATGTAACGTTGTTTATGTTTACTTTTGGTATTATACTTTTAAATTAGATACTTTTGTACTTTTACTCAACTGGTATTTGCATGGGGGACTTTCTACTTTTGCTGGAGTCCTTTTTATCATAGATGTGCTCATCACAGTGCATGCCTTGCAACTGTCAGGTGATATGCTATAGTTTAAGACAGGTGTGCCTATCACAGTATCTGCTTTACAGATTTGTAGTGCAGATACTATAGTAGTTTTAGGACAGGTGTGCTGATCACAGTGGCACCTACTCTGCTTGCAGGAGCTAAAGCTGCCCGTGTCCAGACAGGGCTGTTTGGGGTGGGTGCAGCCTACTCCAGGCACAATGCTGATAGGCTGTTTAAGAAGCTGGTGCTTGATCACATCTTGGAAGAGGATCTGTATATCACTGCAAATGGCCAAGCTGTGGCCTACATCTCCATCGCACCGAAGGCCAACAGCGTCCTGTGCGGCTTCACGCAGGTCATATCAGATCTGTTTTACTTGATATTTATCAGTTTTGTTTTAACCCTTTCTGTTCCTCACTTTGTGTCTTAAAGAATGACGTCTTGGGTCTTTTGGAGATACGTTTTCTCTTGTTTCGCTGTCATTAGATTTTTTATGTTCTTTCACCCTTGGCATTTTCACTTTATAAAAATGTTTTGTCATCTTCTTTGTTCTTCCTCCCTCTGTCTCTCATTCCCGAATTGTCTCTCTCAGGTGGAGTTCTATGAGACTGAGAGTGTGTCCAGTATCAGGAAGCACAAGGCTGCTGTAACTAAGAGTGTGTCTCAGAGGGAGGCGATGGTGCACACATGTCTAAAGGAACTGAATGATCTATGCAAGAAGCTGGGGAAGGTGTTTGGCATTCACTACTACAACATCTTTTCCAGTGCCACGCTCAAGAAGATTGCAGGTGAACCACAATTCTGCTCTTACGTGGCTAATAATTAAAAATAAAAGCCTCATGATCAGACCTGTAATAGGTTTGTTGATAAAAGCAGGCAGTATAGTCACATGCTTAAGTCTTGTTTCATAGTGGCAACTCGAGAGGAACCACTTACTATTTAAAATTGGAGAGATGCGCATATGAAGGGAAACAAGGTGTATGGCCAAGGAAAATGTCTACGTTACATGTGAGTTACCACGGGTACCGTTTAATCGCATATGAGTAACTGTGGCCACTGTTGACAGAGACCATGTCTGCTGACCAGGAGGTCCTGCTGCAGATCGATGGTGTGACCGAGGACAAGCTGGATAAATATGGGGCGGAGCTGATGGAGATCTTACAGAAATATTCCCAATGGCAGCTCCCTGGTGAGTGACTTCACATTTACCTCTGTCCCCACCAAAAACAAGATTAAAGCAGTGTTTAAATCAAGCTCTTGTCCAGGAGGACAGCACTATCTGCAAGTTTAACTCCAGTTCTGGAGGGCTGCAGTGGCTTCTGCAAGTTTAAAGGAATAGTTCACTTTCCTGCCAGCTTTAAGTGATGCACTGGAGCTGCTTGAGAACTGAGAAGAAAGGATGTACAGGTACAATATAAAAACTAAAAAATTATTAAAAGCTAATTTGTTCTTTAACCCCTTTGCGCAGATGGCAAATTTGGTCAGTTCTTACCTATTTAGGGGGTGCACTGTTTAAGGCTTTTGGTAAATGGCTTAAATGAAACAAGACAGGTGTACTATTTACAATACGAACTTAGATTAGTTTATTTTCATAATTTAAGTCAAAATAAAGTGCCACAAATGCAAAGAAACCGAAAAAATGCAAAGAAACTGAAAAAATGCAAAGAAACTTTGAAAAAATGCAAAGAAACTTTGAAAAAATGCAAAGAAACTTTGAAAAAATGCAAAGAAACTTTGAAAAAATGCAAAGAAACTTTGAAAATATGCAAAGAAAATTAGTTTTTTTTTAGTTTGCAACTTAATACTGAGAGCTATATAAGTGAAACAGGTAAATATATACATTTCCTGGACCATAAACTCCATGTCCACAAGTGTGCAAAATCTGAGGATGATATGCAGAACAACTGCAGATCTATGATGCAAAATATAGGCAGTGTACCCTGTTGTCCATTCGTGTCTCCAAATCTATCCAAATGGCTAAATTGTGCACTACTCTAAATTAAAAAAATAATTCTGTATTTAATGACAAATCAACAGTTTTGGCTCATAAACCAAAAACAGTTTTTTGTATCATTTTAAAGTGGGAATTACTATCTTTTCATCAGTATAAGGGGTAGATATCTATGGGTCTAAAACCCTATACAAAAACGTTTGTATAAGATAAAAAGCTTTAAGATAAAAACATTGATATCAGTGTTACATACACCTAAATATATAGCCTAATAGCCTAATCATTCACTATTGTACCTCAATAAAACTTCACTTTTACCTGTACTCTACAGTATGTATACTTTTGCCCTGGGATTGCATTTTTCTGTATTTCAAAAAAATTTATGTTCCCATTCATAATGAGAATTTGAATGAATTTTGACAAATAATTTTATATTAATCTACCACATATCAGTGCACAGTAAATTAGAATGAGCATTTTCCATGCCCTAAGTGACAAGTATATACGCCATAGCCTATATGATGTACGATAACATGAAAATAAAATGGTATTCCACCATCTGCAAAATGCTGCCAAATGTTCTATTTTCAATGAAAATTGGTAGCCTACATCAAAAATAAAATTAACGATTGCACTACAGTATGTGTAATGCACTCAAAATGTGAAAATAACAATAGGCCTATCAATCATATTGGAAAGACAGTGCTCGAGTGGAAAAACGAACGTACATATGTAGCCAGTGAGACCAACCACGTTTTAGAAGCAGTACTACTAGCATATCGGGAAGGGAATACTGGTTTTCTATAGAGCTTGCGTAATACTAGACCGTTAAAATGAAAACTGCCGTTACGCTGGGCTATAATAAAATTTTCAAAGCACTCAATAAGACATTGCATATACCGCTGCTATGGCTATAATGTACTCTATTGGATAAAAGAGCTGACAAGTAAACCAGAATGAACTGTAATGAATGAGACAGGCTTGCAGGGCATGTGAGGTTGTATACATTTCAGATAGTGTAATAGCGGTCTGAAGTGTTGTATATTTCTCAAACGGATTGTACCAGACAATAAATGACCACTGAACATCTTTATCTGTAAAAGCAATGGTAGGATTGTATATTTATTTCATATTTAGTAGCAGATATTCATAGTAGAATACGTGGTGCAATGAGACAATAATTTCACGTGTTTATTTTGCATTTGAGTGAGCAAGGCTTTTCACGGCTTTTTTGGCATACGATCAGGCAATTGTTGTTTATCTTGTTGCGATGACGGAATTCTAATTTTATATGATGAATAAATATATTTATGAACTCACACATAGATGCTATTGTCACGCATGGGTAGATATAGACTGGGTGTGGGGTTGCTTGTTAAATGGACTTGCTACGGGAAAATAGTGACACTTAGAAACTGTATTCAGCAGAGTTGTCACAAATCGTGACTGCAGGAGAAACAAATGTCTCAGTTGAGCAAAATGTTGCCGCCGGCGGCATCATCACTAGGCATCTGTGCAAAGGGGTTAAATATTTGAATATTTCAGATTATATTTTTATAAACGTTTAAGAATCTGCTGGCAAGTACTCGTTTACTTGAGTGAAAGGTCCCACCACTAATAAAAACGTGATTGTTTAAAAAAAAAAGCTCAAATTAATCTGCTCATATATATAGCCTCTGGAAATGTAGCATAGTTGTACAAGCAACTTTGTAGTTAACCCCTTCGTGCAGACCCCTTAGTGGTCATGGCGCCGGTGCTATGAGATTGCTCAACTCAGACATTCATTGCTCCTGCATCCAAACTATGAGTGGAAACAACAAACCCTGTGTCTTGCTTTATTAGTAACTTTGTGCAACTATACCTACCTATTCATGACACAGTGGACAATAGCGTCTATCTGTGAGTTTATAAAAACCAAAAATTTGTATTCCGTTATAGCAACAAGATAAACCCGACAAGAGCCCGAGCGTATGCCAAAACAGCCGTGAAAAGCCCTGCTCACTCAATTGTAAAATAATCAAGTGAAATCCTTGTATAATTATGCCATGTAATTCTACTATCAATATCTGCTTCTAAAAATCCTACCATTTGTATTACACATTGAGATGTTCCTTTCAAGATTCAGTGGTCATTTATTGTCTGGGACAATCTGTTGGAGAAATACACAGCCTTTTATAACGCGAGTACACATCCTATAACCTCACGAGCAAAGCCCTTCCCCCCAGACGGAAATACAGCTTTTTATGTTTGATATATAAGTATTGCTGCTTGTAATATTTCAAATATGTACATTGTTTTTCCACTTGTGACATATGTTTGATCTTGTTACTTTTGCATTTTGAGTGCATTTCACATACTGCAGGGTTTTGGCGAGACGTATGTGAGCGCGAGCAGCAAATGTTTTTGCATTGTGATAGCAAGTATGCCATCCGCCAAGTTGCGGCTTGTCAGGGCATGCCCCATACCTATACAGCACAGAAAGTTTGTCACTTTTCAGGGTTTCTTACAGAAATAACCACAATAAAGCCCCAAACCTGGGTTATTTTGCCGTATTTCTCCTTCCACTTCCGCTTCTTCTTCTTCCCATTTTTTCTGTAGAATTCGTCATCACAAATGCTGCTTGTCCACAAATAATAATTATCCCCACTGGATAACATCTGATCACCCAATAACGGCATCTCATCAACCAATAACAAAGTGTTATCAAAGTCTTAGATCAAATTCTTAGATAGCCTGCATGATACACAGGCACGATGAACGATGTGCATTAAGTAATGCTTTTTTATATCCGCATAAGGACGTGAATGTCATAGTTTTGGATTTATAAGAAAGTGCACACATGATGCTACTTCAGCCAATAGAACATGCCATCTCTGATGCCACAGAATATTTTTCAAAAACTATTGCCGTCGCTTTTTTGTTTTGTGCAGCAGCTAGGTTGTTTTAATTTAAAAAATAAAAACTATTGCTTTTACACCTGAATAATCTTTGTAGGAAGCTTTTTTAAACATTTCTGAGATGCATTCTCTATCATTTCACATAAAAATCCTATGTAATATCGTTTCACGACTTTATTAATGTAGATAGCTACATTAATACAAGGTAGGCCATAAAAGCTTCGGACTGAATTTGTAACTTAACCCCACACAGCGCTCTGCTAGGTCGCCCACATGGAAAATATTGTGGCTACGTAGCTAACTGCTGCTCTGCTAGAGAATCCGATTTGTGTCCGAAGTATCAAGCAAAACATCATTCAAAAGAACTATGCTCACTTAGGGGATAATATTGAGGGGCAAATCCACTTTTACGACAATGTTATTATTGTCTTTGTCGTCACCGATTATGAAATTCACCCAGGTAAGCAATTCTAAGTTGCCCACGCTGAAATGTAACATACGCTAGCTAACGTTAATGTGTTACCTTGCAAATGACAAGTTCTTACATTAATGTAAAGTAGGTCAATATATCATTTAGCTAACGTTACAGACATACAAACCATTAGTTAGGTCTAATGTTTTATTACTGTGTATAGCCTATATAATGTCATCAACGTTATCTTTGTTTCTTACAAGACATTCACCCTGTTGTCTCAGTCAGGTTCCATTAGCCTGTGCATTAACGCTACTAATTTCTGTTGATGTCGTTGCATTTCCAAAAATGATCTGCCAGACAATCCTTTAAATCCAACGTTATTCCACCTAGATAACATACCGATCTAGCTATGACTAGTGGCATAATGCTAGCAACTACCTACTTTGTCAGAAAATAACTAACTAAAATAAAACTTTATCGCTTATCATTTACAATCGAAAACGGCTAACGTTAGTTGCTTACCCCGATTCTAAGTTGCCTTCAGTCAAATTATGATTGTTTATCAGGACACGTTGACCATGAACCTATTCAAAATCCATCTTCCGAAAGTTTCTTGCTGTATCCGATATTGTGAGATTTTCTCATTAGGATATCCCGAGCATCGCGCCCCGGTCCTGCCAGATCCGAGCATGGCCGGTGCCCTGTGGGAGCAGCAATTAGCAGCTGCTTCCGGGTGGGGGGAGGGGCTCGGAGAGAATCGCTGCGCACAAAAAGGCCTTGGGCGAGTTGGAATCACGGCCAGGAGCTCGAGGAGTCGCGCCCTGTAGAGGACGTGGCGCCCTCCTTCCTACTACCGGCTGACAGGGTTGTATAGTGGTGGTTCTCTAGCGGTTGCTACATAGGGGGAATTGAATTAGAATAGGGGTTCAATTGGCTACTAAATTGGGAGGAAAATGGGAAAAAATCTGAAACAAATTTAAAAAAGTAGCATATCCCGAGCAACTACAGATTACTTATCGCCTACCTACCTACAAAAGAAAGAAAAAAAATAAAAACAACAGCCAAGTTATAGCCTACTCAATTCCCTTTAGAAAACAATGCGTCTTAACTTCCGACATTCACTGCGCACAACAATGACATTAATTGACGACTGAGTGACTATCCAAATGATGCACGACATGCTTCTGTCTGTTAAGTAGGCTACGCTATAGCCAATTATAGAAAGTAAACAGTAATTTTGGATTAAAAAAATTAGATGTCTTCTAAACCTAAAGTGCATCAGATACTGTATATAGTACAGTAAGCATGGGAGAATGCTTTTACTTCAACGTTTTTTAGAAATATTATTGTTTCTATATGTGAACATGATTTTCTTAGCGTGTATAAACGGTGCATTTTACAGTCTGGCTGTGGCTAGAGGATCAGTCATAAGTCAAAATTTACTGGGTTTTCTTAAAGCTGTAGTTCATAATTTTAGACTAACTTGAATAGGCTACTGTAATTGAGACAGATACGTCTCAACCACTAGGGGAAAAGGCACCGAACTGCGTCAGCCTTCCCACTCGTCGCCTCACTCCTCCCCCGCATTATCTTCTCTTTTCCTTCCCTGGTGGCCTTTTGAAGATTACCTGGATCAGTCCCGACATCTTCAACTCCGGTGAAAAGCGATGGTAATAATAATAATGCCTTTTTATCGCGGATCATCCAACACATTTGTTTCAACATCAAATCGACAATGAATGTAACAAAATAAAGAGCAAAATAATTAACAAAATGTAGGCCTACATTGGACTTACATTTTGCTAAAATTAAAGGGGAATTTTTTTCAACTTGGACTTATGTTTAAGAACTATTTCCGCCATGCTGATGGGTAATGATAATAATGTTGTCACATCTTTCGTTTTCGAAATTTGGTCACCAAAAGAACCGCTTTGCTCGGCTTTACAATAGAGTCCAATGGAGCATATTTAGATACAGGTTCAATTTACGTCAAACAAGTCCAGTTTATCTAAACCTTCTAATTGGAAGTGAAAACCAGTGTGAAAGTTGAAATTTATTTGCCAAAATATTTATTAAAATACATTTTCTTGCATGCTTTTTGAACTAGCAGTATTGACCTACCGTAGCTTATAGGGGTGTAACGATTAACCGATTCTCATTGGAAAATGGCTGCATCAATTCAAGAACCCTGATCCGATTAAAATTTTGAGGGAAATCAGGTAAAAATCGGGTCTTCACAAACCGATAGTCATAAATGATCTGTAGAAGTATAGAGTACTCAACTGACTACGTCACGCTGGTTTCGGAAGTAAATTCCCCATTCATTTAGAGCGTAGACATTAACTAAAGCTTACTTTTAAACCATTTCTACTGATTGTCTTACCGTTAATTACCCGGATTGTTCAATATAACGCCCGTTCGAAAACTATGTCATTTTTCTGGACCAGTTTCGTGTATATTTTACGTTTTAGTATTTTTTTTGTGAACATACCAGCGCTGGCATTGTTTAAAAACTTCACGTCCCATAATTCCCTCCGAACGAGCAGCCTTGTCTCCAGACGTTGTCATATAACGTTAGCCAGCAGTAGCACACAGCTCCATTTTTAAACACTTTTTTCTAACGTTAGCTAGCTAGCTTGAAGGACTAAAAGCTATAATTGCTTTATGTGGTTAACCGTAGCATAGTTTCTGACCTTGTCGGGTGGGCTTCTCTACTTAGCAAGCTAACGTTAGCTGTTGGCATTTTGCCGCTGTTGGCGGCAGTGTAGTATAACGGTTAAGGAACTGGACTTGTAACCGAAAGGTTGCAGGTTCGATTCCCAGGTAGGACACTGCTGTTGTACCCTTGAGCAAGGTACTTAACCTGAATTGCTTCAGTATATATCCAGCTGTATGAATGGATACATGTAATAACAAGTTGTGTAAGTCGCTCTGGATAAGAGCGTCTGCTAAATGCCTATAATGTAATGTAATGTACAATACAGAACTTTGAGGGCGTTTTCCCAGAAATGAGTTTTTATGCGTTTTTCTTACACGCCAAGAGATGAAATATCCATTTCCCTAGCACCTACACACACCACATTTCTTCCTATCTATACCCTGCTTCTTTGTTCAGAGGGGTTTGTTGATATATCATCCATAGCCTGATTTATAGTACATTTTATACCAAAAAACCTGGCGATTTCTTATGACTGTAGACAGTATTTCCTGATGTATGGGATGATAAAAAGACATAGCTACAATCCCTTCTGAACAAAGTTCATTGTGTTATGTGTCAACATAATGAAACAAAAATTTTGAATCTGGGCATCATCCAATGTTCTGATTCTGTTCCTGGCGATATATGCAAATTAGCGCATATTTAATTAGGTAACGCCTATCTTGCCTATCTATATTACATAAAATCTCAGAAAACTTGCAATAAATTTTTTCTTAGTTGTTATGCACATAACAAACTGGGAAAGTTTCATAGTGATATCTATTAAAATATTTTTTTTTGCCTATTCACCAAGGCTGTCTCCCCTTAAGGAACCAGACCGTCTCATGTGTGTCTAAGCCCCGCCCCTCGCACTGCTGCCCTTAGTCCTATTACCTTCTTCACATCTACACACGTAACTTAAAAAAATTATTTATCCTGCCTGTATGGAAATGGCGGACACGCTGTTTGATGCGCCAGCCAGTCTTAAATCTTAGCCAGTCTGTTTTTTGCCAGTCGCAAAAAAAAGCAGAAATGCTATAACATGCACGGAAAGTACCACCAACCTTGCTACGCATTTCCGAAGGCGACGTTGAGTGGAAAAGGAGGGGTAAAATGTATAACTTTAGCAAAGGAGCCACACAACCCGAAGCAGGTAGCGTTAGGAACTACTTCCAAAATTCACTCGCCCACAATTCTAGCCGTTGGAATGCAATAACCAAAGCAATAAGCTATTTTATTTGCAAGGACATGCGCCCGTATAGCGTTTCAGATAGATTATAGCTACCCTGGAACCCAGGTACACAGTTCCCAGTAGACAGCTAGCACTTCAGTGACAAATTCATGCACTGTCTGAAAAAGTTAAGAATAATGTGATGGAGTTTCTATCACGTGCAGAGCGAGTAGCTTTAACAACGGATGGCTGGACGACTTGTTCAACCGAGTCATTCATCACAATTACTGTGCATTATATTTCTGCTGATTGGTCGATGAAAAACCACGTTTTACAGACAAGAATATTATTAAAGACTCCTTGCTTTCATTTTAATACTCAATGTTAAAAAGACAAAAAATAATGCTCTTAGAGCCCATTATGAGGCTCAAATGACATTCAGCAAAAGTACAAATTCAGAGACTTTATTGTGTAGGCCTATGGCAGTTGATTTCCCTTTTGGGCAAGTGGTTTGAGCTCCTTTAAATAAAAAGTGACTTGAAGAAACAATTAGTATTTTTTGTTTCTTACAATCAGAGTCAAAACTTGGATACTTCACCGTATGGTAAATTTTACAAAATCAAATCGTATTGAAGCGTATTGAATCGTTACATGTTTCACTGTATCTTTTCTGTATTGTATCTTAGTCCATCTGTCTAGATGCATATTGTATCGTCTGAGTGGGAAAGATATACTTAGCTATACTGCATGCACGGAAATGTATTGTTTACAATGTGTGGCTCACAATCCCAAGAAGATGGTTTGGGCTTGCAAGTTTCCAGGTTGCAGTAATAAAATGAGGAAAAGTACAATGGTCAGTTTTCATGCATAACCACTGCACGATGAAGGTAGTGTAGGGTCAAAGGTATAATTTTAAATGAATAATCAGTCATGTATTTTATAGGACCCTAAAACAAAAAGCAGAGCATTTCACTAAAGGAATGGCATTGTGGATTTTTACAAGAATCCGTATTCATTCAAAAATAATGCTGCATAAAATTACTACTCACGTTAACAGTACTCTTCATTGAATTACGGGAGGTTTAAGGTTTACTCTGTGAGTGCGACTTCCTATCTTTGCTTGAAATATATTACGCCCAACAACAAATGCAAATAATAATGTTTATTAACAAAAGGGGAAACAATGTAATAAACAATTATATTCCACGGTGGGGTGACCTGTATATGGAGAGAGAGAACACACAAAGGAGGGAAAGGTGCACGTGGCGGAGACAGGGAGGGAGGGAGGGAAGGAGGGAGGGAGAGCGAGAGAGAGTAAGATTGAGGTGAAGAGCACGGGCATGCGCGTACACTTGGCGGAGGAAGGGGGGGGGGGGGGGGAGTATGAAGTCAGCTTCAACCCGCTCAGGCCGAGACTTAAGCCGTGAATGAGAGATCTGGCACTTATGAATAGGCCGATTTATGCCACGACCAATAGCCGAGCCGTGATCGATTATAGGATGCTTATATATTAGCACTTGGGAAAGTGCGTTATAAATATCTATTAGTCTCGCATTATGGTACTACCGTGCCCAGATCAGAAAAGGAAATCAAATACTTGGAATAGCAACACTTAGTTTGTTTTACAGTGAGCACTATTGGGTTACATAAAATACCAGCACATAATCTCACAAACAAAACTAGTAAAACCATACAATTAACTCAATTACAGTAGGCTAAACACAATTATATCAAAATGAAATCTTGGTAGGCTACACAAATATCAGCCAATAGGTGCCCAAAAAGTACAGCCTTACTTGTGGTCTAATCTCATGAAAGACCAGACACCACAGTTCGCACAGGTCATCATGATGCCACAGGTTAGTTCCATCTTACTTTTATTAAACGGTGTGGCCCTAATTCACCAAAGAAAGACAACAACTTTAAAAGTAACGTTTTAATAGATGCGTGGCCTTTTGAATTAAGTAGTTTACTAAGCAACGATAATAACGTAAATTCATTATTATCTGTGTGTAGCCTACGGATTGCAAAATCGAGAGTAACGTTAGCCTACGGCACGTTGAGATTTTTTTCTCGACCCAACGTTAAAGCTAGAGTTAAAGCTAGCTAGCTTTTTTTTTTCTTTTTTTTAATCATTATTATTTTTTTATCAGGGAACGGTCATGCTTAGTTGGTCGCAATCATAGAAAGAACTCTTCTGAGAGAAATCCAGCTCCATAGACTGTTTATACCCTCAAATTCTGCATTCTAAAACCAGCAATTCGCTCCAAATTTTGTTTTCTAAACAACTTTTCAAAACAGTGGCTTATGACCATGACCACATCGCGGACCAATCAACCATGAGATTGACCTTGCCAGTAGCCAGTTCACCAGCTAGACATTTCACAACGACCCGTTACACCGGCGCTATTTCACAGAAAGAAAAATAAAAGGGAATTGGAAAGCTCGCTCGAAAACTGGAGTAAACATAGGTACTAATTTCAGAAGGTGGTCAGATTTTCGGGAACAAATTGGTTTAAAGACAGACTGGACAGGTAGGTCAAAATTTTCAACATGATTGGACTTTGTTTGCTAGACAACTGTAATGACCTACACTGCCTGGCCAAAGAAAAAGTCACACACTCTAATATTTCATTGGACCGCCTTTGGCTTTGATTACGGCACACATTCGTCGTGGCATTGTTCAACAACCTTATGCAACGTCACAACATTTATTTCCATCCAGAGTTGCAATAATATTTAGCCAAGATTTTGTATTGACGACGGGAGAGATGAACCACTCCGTAAAGTCTTCTCCAGCACATCCCAAAGACTTTCAATGGGGTTAAAGTCAGGACTCTGGTGAGGAGTCCGTTGAACCGTTGAACCATAATAACATGCCCATGTTTTTAAGTCTCTTTTCTATAGTGTAGGTGCCCCCTGCAATGCTGTTCCTGGACACTTATGGACAAGTCTGCCCTATTCATGTGATTATTTGGACTGGCAATCCTGAATGGACTAAGTGCTTATAACATGCAGTGTTCCCCTCTTCACATGTTGCTGTGAATGATAAGGCCTAAGCCCTCAAGTCCCACAGTCCTGCCATTCCCTGAAGGACCCCCAGAGACACAAGTGCAACTGGACCCATACCCTGCCACGAGAAGTTAGCCTAAGCGATTGCTTAGTGCTTCGCATCTAAAAAGTGATATTTTATTGAGGTACAAGAGTGAATGGCTGGCTACATATTTAGGTGTGTGTACCCGTGTGATATCAATGTTTTCATATTATCCTCTTCTAGTGGTCGACCGATATGGGTTTTTCAGTGGCCGATGCCGATATTTAGAGAGCAGGGCGGCCGATGGCCGATATGTAATGCCGATATGATGTGGGCGGCCGATAATGCCGATATCATGTTTTTGTTTTGTTTTTTTGCATCTGATAAAATACAATTTAAATATAATAACAAATGAGACACAATATTGTCATTATCACGATTATCTCAAAATTTCATTAATCAGCCCGATTAATCAGCCGACAGATTAATTGATCAACCTCTAACCCCTTCTCGCAGATGGCAAATTTGGTCAATTCTCACCTATTTAGAGGGTGCTCTGTTTAAGGATTAATAGCTCCAGGTGTCAGCATCACAGAAACTTGGCAAATTACTTAAATGACAGTTGTACCATCTACAAAATGAACTTTGTATTTGTTTGTTTTCATAATTTAAGTCAAAATAAAGTGCCACAAATGCTAAGAAACTTTTTTCTTTAATTTGCAATGAAATACTGAGCGATACTTATGTGAAAATGGTAAATCTGTACATTTCCTGGATAATAAACTGTCCACAAGGGTGCAAAATCAAATTATTATTATTTATTTATTTATTTAATTTATTTAACAGTTTAATAGTTTTTATTATTATTTACTTATCTATTGTTATTACTATTTTTGTGGTTTTTCTTAACCTCATGTTTTGTGTAATTTGCTGTTTTTTTTGGGTTTCTGTTTTGTCTGTTTTTATTTTTTTTTTATTTTTTTATTTTTTGCTGTTTCTTGTTTTTGTGTTTTATATTATATGGTTTAATTGAGACCCGGGGGTTTATGGGTGACGTCTGGCTCTGCTGCTTATGCACGGGGGGGGGGGGTAAGTTTAATTTATTTTTTGGTCCATTCTTTAGCTCCTTGCACTTGGGAGGAGGGAGTTGGGACCACAGGGGTGTTTGTTTTATTTGTTTTTGTCTTGGAGATACTACCGGGGGCACAATAATTTAATACAGAACAAAAAAAAAAAGCCAAATCAACTGTTTTGGATCATAAAACTCACTTTTTCAATAGGGAATAACTATCTTTTCATCAGTATAGGGGGGTAGATATCTATGGGTCCAAAAACCTATCCAATACATTAGATTAATTCAATAATTAAAATAGAAGTTGGCAAGAAATCTAGAAATGGATACAGCCCTCCTTGCACACCCCAGACATAAGTGCTGAAACGCACCAGGACTATCAAAATTGGGATCCCTACTTTAGATGGTGAATCTTTTCCGTAGTCTACTCATTTCCGTCTACACCACATTGGATTCGGATTAGGATGAGGTTTGAAAAGATCTTTTTCATGCTCCTGAAACAGATGGGACATTCTTACTCTGATCCAGATTCTTCCTTCCCCTCTCCACCTGCATTCGATCTGTTTTCTTCCTGCTTATGGCTGCTGTTTTTCTGCTTGTCGATCCGTCTCTGCAGTGGAGCAGCCAGAGAACACAGATGGAGCTGAAGGATGGATAGACTTGGGGAGGAGCCGAGGAAGGGAAGAGGAAGAGGAAGCGATGTCCAGCTACTTCAAAGGGCGGAACTGCAAGGGGGAGAAGCGCAAGAAAGCGTTTTACTTCAAGAAGCCGAAGAGACGCAAAGCAGGGAATGGCAGCCAGAGCTCTTCCAGAAGGTGAGCACTTGGGACCGGTGTGTTTACACATCCTCATTGAAACTCTTTTAAAATGGCAAATGATAATGTCCTCATCTCATTATACAATAGCGACTGTGAATTGTGAAATCGGATATCTAGTTTTTAGATTATGACCTTCGAGAGAGAGAGAGACAATATACAGCAATTGGATAGGGCAAACTTGTTCATGGTCCATACAATACCAAATTGTTATTAAGTAGCCTGCTCCTGTTGGCCTGACCATGATGCTGCTTCTTCTCCCCTCCACAAACATCAAATGAAACGTGGGCAATTAAAATCCATGCTGAGACCCTTATTTATGCATACAAATCTGGCGTCTTCTCTCCTGGAGGGTTTTATTACCTCTTGAGAGACACCATTTGGGGGTGAGTGCCACAGCCCTTTTTCATTCAATTGAAATCATCAATTGAAAATCTTAATGTCTCTGTAAATGATGGTTAGGCTGGTCAGTTTGGAATTTACATTTTTGGAGGGAGCTCAGCTTCAAGTGGAGGTCAGCGTCGTACGACTGGCCTTGTAACGTGGATATTTTGCCTGAAGGTGGAGATCACTACTGGATGGACTTAATCATTGTTGCCTACAACCGTCACCTCTGTTGTTATAAGCAGGAGTACATTTCCATTTTGTAGAGGTATTCAATAGTTGAGCCGTTCATGTTTGGTCTTGTTCAAAAAGAGGTTTTTAATAATATCAAGGTGCTCAACCACATTAGTTAACTTTAATAAGTAATTTTATCACCTTTTAGATGAGCCAGTACTTGTCATAAATGAGCCTGACCCAGTGTGTGGCCGCACCCCCGATCAGCAAGCAGTGCAAACTTTTGTTTGATTTTTGTTTGATTTAAAGAATTAAGTTGAATTGAATTTGAATGCTTCTGAATGCGCGTCTCGCTATATGTGACTGCGGTCCAATAGTGTTCATGACGTATACCTCCACCAAATTTTCGACTAATAGATAGATAGATAGATAGTTTATTATTAGCCACACGACCAAAGCCGGTGGAATTTGTTTTCAGTACAGCATATTATTCTCTGCAGCACACAAATGACAAAAACAAGGAAGTGCACAATAGACAACATCAGACAAAAATAGACAACAACAGACAATCGTGGTATGCATGTCGGTCATGTCAGTGAGGAGGGGGCTAGAGGGGAGTCCTGATGGCTATGGGGAAAAAGCTGTTGGTGAAGCGTTTAGTCTTTGTGGCCAATGACTTGTAGCGCCTCCGTGAGGGGAGGAGCTGGAAGAGGTGATGAGCAGGATGTGAGGGGTCAGAGATGATCTTCTTTGCCCGTTTTACAGTTCTGTGGGTGTGCAGAGATTCAACTGAGGGGAGTGGTTTGCCTATGATTTTGGATGCCTTCTTAACAATCCGCTGTAGTTTGATCCGTGTTTGACTGTGCTGCCGTACCATACTGTGATAGAGGATGTGATGATGGACTCGATGATGGCTGAGTAAAACAGGATGAGAAGTTGTTGTTTGACCCGGAATTTTTTAAGCTGCCTAAGAAAATAGAGACGTTGTTGAGCTTTTGCAATGATGTGTTCTGTGTTGATTTTCCATTTCAGATTGTTGCTGATGTATGTTCCAAGGAATTGGAAAGAGTCAGTGGTGGTGATGGGGTCGCCGTTAATTTGTATGGGAAGTTTGGGATTTGGCCTGCGTCGGAAGTCAATGATAAGTTCCTGGGTTTTGGCTGTGTTAAGTATGAGGTTGTTGCTTGTACACCAAGTGATAGCTTGGGTCACCTCAGAGCAGTACTGGGTTTCGTCATTACCGGAGATGAGGCCTATGATGGTTGTGTCGTCCGCATACTTTATTATTTTAACAGAACTGTCTGTGGATGTGAAATGAGTTGTGTGAGAAGAGCCAGGGGGAGAGAACACAGCCCTGTGGGGCTCCTGTGCTGAGGGCAAGAGGGCATGATGTAAAGTTGTTTACCTTCACCCTCTGTGGTCTGTTCCACCTCTGTGGTCT
Organism: Ilyophis sp. 1 JC-2022; assembly: GCA_022702515.1. Lineage (NCBI taxonomy): Eukaryota > Metazoa > Chordata > Actinopteri > Anguilliformes > Synaphobranchidae > Ilyophis > Ilyophis sp. 1 JC-2022. The sequence goes on from CM040400.1 coordinate 35,311,725, forward strand.
ATTATTAATCTACTTTATATTCAAATAACTCAGTACCGATCTTTTTCGCCAGCCACAAAGAAAGACTTAATTAGTTGCACCTTTCATTCAAAGGGTCTAATTGATATCTCTATTATTTAAATAGTAAATTCTATCTGAAAATGGTATATCAATAAAATATGATCATTCTGATCATTCTAATTGAACCATTGAAACTTAATTTTCTTTCATATGGGTGGTTGAAGAATGTGTACACCAAAAATAACAATAGGCCTGGTTCTGAACAATAGGCCAGCCACCCTCATTGAAACGGCATGGTTTGACTGCTAAAAAAAGCAGGAGGCTACAGGGCAGGAGAGACTGAATGGACTGTCTAGCCCCGGAGCTGAAGTTGGTGATGATTGTACACAACGCATATGGCTTAGGTGGGTGAGGGTGTGTTTAGTAAATCTTTTTGATTTTGAAAACTGATTTTTACAGATAAGAAATGTATTGTAGCTTCATGACCTTTTTATGATGCCCACATTATAGTCTTGGGTAAACACGTTTTTTCGTCCTCTTGGTGGCGTAAGATATTAGGGGATATTGACCCCTGTAGCTTTTGAGTGTTTGAGGAGAGCGAATGTGTCAATGCAGTAACATGGGGATATTTTAATAAGATTATTAGTTAAGTTAGTAGTCTGTACTCTAGCACTTTGAGTTTGATACAATGACAATGAGGTTAAAGTGCAGACTGTCAGCTTTAATTTGAGGGTATTTGCATCCATATCCGATGGACCGTTTAGAAATTATAGAACCTTTTGGACATAGTCATCAAGGGTCTGACGTATCAAACAAGCCATAGCGTTCAATAGGAAAATTTGTCAGGAGAAACTACCCTTAAAGTGATCCATTCATATCTACTGCATATCTGGCAGCAGAGTGATGGTTGGGGGCTCGTTTGATACCTCAGACCCTTGATGACTTAGAGCCATTTAGCCAACCATGTGTTCCATACTGTTCCAGTGCAATTTACAGGTAAATCTAGTCCCACCCCCCAAGTCCCATAGAGATCCATTCAAATGCAGAGAGGTGATAGTATCGCTTGTAGGAGTACCAGAAAATAAGATATCAAGATATCAACAATATCTTTTGATATTGTTGTGTCACAGGCGTCATGGCATGCAAAGAATATGCGACCAAATATAAAAAATTATTACTTTATTCTACATTATGGTAAACTGTCCAATATGTTTTGATGCCCGAAAATGGGGGTGACTATGTACAAAAGGTTCTATAATTTCTAAACGGTTCATCCGATATGGATGAAAATAACCTCAAATTAAAGCTGACAGTCTGCACTTCAATCCCATTGTCATTGTATCTTTTCAAACTCAAAGCACTAGAGTACAAAACCAAAATAACAAAAAATGTGTCGATGTCCAATGAATTATGGTGCTCACTGTACATCAGGACTGGGGCCATTGGGTCTCTGAAAATAATGGCCTGACCCCTTCTTCCACACTTCAATTTGGGATCACCCAATCACAGCAAGCATCCTCAAGCCCTGCTGGGTAAGGTATTTATGATAGCCGAAGCAAAAGGTTTTCAGTTGGTTTTGGAGCCTTGGAGAAGAAGGGTTTTCCTGTTTTTATTTGGGTGATGGTTCTTTGGTTGTCTGTTCACAACATCTGAGTTTTTCTAGTTCATTTTATTTTTTTCCTGTTGCTCTGAAAAAGGAAGAGGGTAATACTCTGGCAAGATCTCGCTCATCAGCCTCTCACTTTACTGGTAATTTCAAATTAAATGTCTTTCTGTAAATCATAAGTAGAGACTCCATTCAGGAATGAATGTATAATTTTCAATTTATAATTCTAATCGACCTATCCTGCTTTTCAGTTAATAAAATAAATTAATCTTAGACATACTGAACTTTGTGAGAACATAAAATTGTATAATATAGCTACAGGCCTATCTCTAATCTGCCCTTTCTTGGGAAGCTTTTGGAAAAAATAGTTTATACACAACTGGACATGTATCTACAGGAAAACAAGATTCACGATAAATTTCAGTCTGGTTTTAGAATTGGGCACAGCACAGAAACGGCTCTTCTAAAAGTAGTCAATGATCTCAGAGTGAGCTCGGACAATATGAATGCTTCCATTCTTTTGCTACTTGATCTGACGGCTGCCTTTGATACAGTCGATCATAATATCCTTTTAAACCGTCTTGAGAACTGGATTGGCCTGTCAGGCACTGCCCTGTCATGGTTCTATACGTATCTCACAGGCAGAAGCTATTTTGTCAGTCTCGAGGGCTTTGCCTCAGAGAAACTTGAGATCCTGTCTGGTATTCCGCAGGGTTCTATCCTTGGCCCATTATTATTTTCTTTATACATGCTGCCACTGGGAGAAATTATCAGTAATCATGGAGTGAATTTTCATTTCTACGCTGATGACACTCAGTTATATTTTTCTGTAGCGCCTGATGACCCTGATGCTCTTGACCCCTTGGTGAACTGCCTGTCTAGTATTAAACTCTGGATGACCAAGAACTTTCTTAAACTAAACAGAGATAAGACTGAAGTTCTCATAATTGGTACTAGAGCCTACACAAGAAGACACAAAAATGAAGCGGTCAAAACAATGATTGCAATACCTGTGTTGCTGTTTTGAAGTATAACAACTCAACTACTTCGTTAATGTAGCCTACCACCTAAAAAGCGTACATCCAACCGTGCTGCCAGGGTAAAGTGGATCGCAAACTACCATCACCTCAGTGTTGGCAAAGAGGGTATTACTCAGAGGATATGCAACATGGTTGAAAAGGACATGATGCCAATAAGCACCGTTGACGGCGTGGGATTTTGAGAGCTAATAAACAGGCTGTGCACACGACTCACTCCCGACCACGTAGATATGCTTAAATATTCTTGAATAAAAATACATAGGTCTATCTAGTATGCATAATAGCCTATGTTTTAAGTTGACTGTTCTAGGCTAGGTCTACTAGTTTTACTGTCGCCTTTCCCATTTCAAGAGCGATCATGTTAATGCTGCTAGCGCCTAGCGGAGCAACAGTTTCGCTTGTGACGATGAGACGGAGCGCTGTTTTTTTTTTTCCCCTGTTAAAGTAGCCTATACATGCCTTCATATTACATTTTTGTTATGCTACAAGAATGCCTGTTTCTCAGATGTTACAATACATTTTTGATTGAGGAATATAACATGCATTTTGTATTCTGTATATCATAAGCTATATTTAGCTTTTATGTTATCAATCAACTATTGTTTGTTAAGGTTAACAACTATCGATTAAGGGAATTCCTTTAAATTTGCATCCCTACTATTAACTAATAAATAGACAGCCTGTACATTAGTATCTCCAAATCTATCAAAATGGCTAAATTGTGTACTGCTCTAAATAAAAAAAAGAAAGATATATTTAACTACAAATCAACAGTTTTGGCTCATAAAACTCACTTTTGCATAATTTTCAAGTGGAAATGACTATATTTTTATCAGTGTAGGGGAGTAGACATTTATGGGTCCAAAACCCCTAGCAAAACATATAAAATTGGTTTTGTCTATTATAAAGAATATACATTTGCTTCTTCTAATGGATTAAGATAAAAATATTGATATCACAGTGTTACATACACCTAAATATGTAGCCTAATCATTCACTCTTGTACCTCAAATCACTTTTCCCTGTACTCTACAGCAGCGGTCCCCAACCACCGGTCCGCGGACCGGTACCGGTCCGTGGGTCATTTGGTACCGGGCCGCACAGAAAGACTGATAATCAATAAAATATTTTTGTATTCAGAATCGGAAAGATGTTTCATTTTGAAAAATGCATCTGCGTCTCTTGAGATGGTGAGTTGTATTTTTTATGCACTTTATACAGTAAAACCTTGACATACGAGTGCACTAACTTACGAGTATTCCGAGTTACGAGCCGTTGCTCGGACAATTTCTTGCTTCGCCTTACGAGCCTAGACCCGAGTTACGAGCCGAGCAAGTGGAGCGAGCTTAGAGACGCCTCTGCTAGTTGGCGCAGTTAAGCAAGCGAACACCCGCATGAAAAAAAGAAAAACTAAAAACAGTGTTGTATCAATTAAGTTTAGGGATAAAGTGTGATGAGCCCTTCAAATCTCCTCCGCCTATCTCCTCCACCACCTCCACCAGCATCTTCCGTTAGCCCAAGTCGTCTGATCTCCAAGGTAAATACACTTTATAAAACCAATTTATTTCTTTATATTCTATTTTATTATCTTTGTATTTGTAAGGGCGTTGTAGTGGTACAACGATGAGCCAAACGCGATGAAAGAAAATAAAGAATGAAAAAACCTCCCAGCCGAAACCAAAAACACCCTTGTAAAACCGGGATAGCCACGTAAACACGGGCGACACTAATACCGTTAGAACAGCAAAAACAAAGGCACCCTCGGAACGTGACTATAACGCCCGATAACTGGTGAAACAAATGAAAATAAAATAACGCTCACGCCCTCTAACAACAAAGAGAGCGGGAGTGGAAACGGAGAAGTGAAAAGAGGGAAAAACCTAAACTATATTCCCTGAGCTTCTAGTAGTTATCTGGGTATAGCTCTACTACGCGAATAAAGAATAACAATCTTTTAAGTGCGAGCAGAGGAAACAAACAACAACCATACATACGTGAAGGCACGAAATGATAAAGAAGCGCCAGGAAGTGGAACTCAGGGGTTTAAATACCTCCTGACGCGGGCGACAGGTGAACTAGATAATCACCTGGGCGAAAGGAAAATCCCGCAAGGGAATGCGGAGAAAAATCTGATAGACCGAAAAAAGGACGAGGCGTCGAATTAGAGGAAAGGAAGGGAAAACCATGACAGTATTATGTTTTGTATTAATTATTTATAAATACATTTCTCATTTTTATAACTACGTAACAAAGAAATTAGGGTGTTTTTTGGGGGGCTGGAACGGATTAATGGTATTTCAATTCATTTCAATGGGGAAAATTGATTTGATATACGAGTAAACCGAGTTACGAGCTCGGTCACGGAACGAATTAAACTCGTATGTCAAGGTATTACTGTATTTGTTTTTATGCCAGTCGTATCATATTATTTCGTCATATTTATCCCCCCACACCTTGAAGGCCGGTCCGTGAAAATATTGTCTTACGTGAAACCGGTCCGTGGTCCAAAAAAGGTTGGGGACCGCTGCTCTACAGTATGTATACCTTTGCCCTGTGATTGCATTTTTCTGTAGTTTTTTTTTATATAGTCATTGGAAAATTTGAATGAGCATGATTGTGCCATGCCATAAGTGACAAGTATATACACCATAGCCTATATTATGTACAATAACATGAAAATAAAATAGTATTCCACCATCTGCAAAATGCAGCCAAATGTTCCATCTTCAATGAAAATCGGTAGGCTACATCCAAAATAAAATTAATGATTGCACTACAGTATGGGAAATGCGCTCAAAATGTGAAAATAACAATGGGCTTATCAATCATATTGGAAAGACAGCGCTCAAGTGGAAAAATGTACGTACATATGTAGCCTGCGAGACCAACTGCATTTTAGACGCGAAGTGTTTTACATATCGGTAAAGGGAAATATGGATTGTATATTAATTTCATATTTAGTAGCATATATTTCTAGCAGAATACATGGTCGAATGAGAGAATACTTTCACCTGTTTATTTAGCATTTGAGTGAGCAGGGTTTTTCACGGCACACGGGGCGGCTGTGGCTCAGGAGGTAGAGCGGGTCGTCCGCTGATCGCAGGGTTGGCGGTTCGATCCCCGGCTCCTCCTGTCCACATGTCGAAGTGTCCTTGGGCAAGACACTGAACCCCAAATTGCTCCCAATGAGCAGGCTAGCGCCTTGCATGGTGGCTGCCGCCATTGGTGTGTGAATGTGTGTGTGAACGGGTGAGTGAGAGGCCATTGTAAAGCGCTTTGGATAAAGGTGCTATATAAGTGCAGTCCATTTACCATTTACCATTTCTAGCATACGATCAGGCGATTGTTGGGTTTATCTTGTTGCTATGACGGAATTCTAATTTTATATGATGAATAAATATATTTATGAACTCAAACATAGATGCTATTGTCCACTATGTCACGCATGGGTAGGTATAGACTGAGTGGGGGGGGGGGTTAAATACGGCCAGTGTTTTTGAGTTGCCTGATAGTTATAGCTAAACTAACATTAGCTAACATTAGCTAACGTTAGCTAACCTTAAGGGCCGACACATACGTCGAGGAAATACGTGAACGTGGACGCGGTCTTTCACAATATGTCATGGCAAAAGAAAAACTGTTTGCGTAGCTCGAAGCGTCCACGTTCACATATTTGCGTGAGGCATGTTTCGGCCCTAAGTGTTAGCAAGCGTTTCCAATCGCCCATGTAATGTTAGCTAGCTGGCTGCTAATGTTACTGGGTGATGGAGCAAACGTTAAGGTTGTAAATTGTTAAACCGTTTACTTTTGGTACTTACATTTTAAATCAACTTTTGTACTTTTACTCAACTGGTATTTGAATGGGGGACTTTCTACTTTTACTGGAGTCATTTTTAGCCGTGACCAGCTAGTAGAAGTCACTGTCGGTAATTAGGTCAGTCTGTCCGATATTTCTGCAATAGACTGTACACGCACACACAGATACTTTAGCATATGGTCGCAGCTTATCACGTGCTAACGTGCTTGTTTTCACAGAAAAATGCGATCCCAGGGCAAAAGTATACATACTGTAGGGTACAGGGGAAAATGAGGTACACGAGTGAATGATTAGGTTACATATTTACATGTGTGTAATGGTGTGATGTCAATGTTTTCATCTTAAACCATCAGAAGGGGCTAATATGCTTTATAATGGACAAAACAAATTCATTTTATGACATGTTTTGGATAGCATTTTGGACCCATAGATACAGTAGTAAAAATGGTGCAAAAGTGAGTTTTAAAAACAAAACAGTTTATTTGTAGTTAAATATATCATTATTATTATGATTTGGCACAATGCACAATTTAGCCATTTGGATAGATTTGTAGACACTAATGGACACCAGGGTAAATTTTTTTGCAGATTCTGCACACTTGTGGACACAGTTTATGATCCAGGAAATGTATAGATTTACCTGTTTCACATACAGTATGCAGCTCTCAGTATTTCATTGCAAACTAAAGAAAAACTTTTTTTCAAAATTTCTTTGCATTTGTGGCACTTTATTTTTTACCTAAATTATGAAAATAAACAAATCTAAGTTTGTATTGTAAATGGTACAACTGTCTTGTTTCATTTAAGCCATTTACCAAGTTTCCGTGATGCTCACACCTGGGGCTCAATTTTGGCGATCTTAGCGCTTTGTCTAAACGTGTGGCGTAAAGTGCATTTAGGCCGTGTCCAAGTCCACTTTTGCTAGTTTAATGATGACACTAACTACGGTAAAGATCGGCTTGGCATAGCAACCCATAGGTTCACGCATATTTTCCTGCTTATGGAATTGTGACCAACCTGTTTTACTGGTAGCGTAATGTTTTTAAACAATCCACTTTCCCAGGAAGACTGTGAAAAGTGTGATTTACAGCACTGACCTGCTCCTGCATGAAGTTGCAGTGCACATACAGAGAATGGCATTAAAATGTATTGTGAATGAATTGTGTAACATGCTGCAAATTTGTTTTCGTTTTTGTGTAATCAACTGTGACATGACTTTAGACCAGGTTTGTGGTGGTTTTAGCGCAAGCGGTTTCTGCTGTCTCAAGATAGCAATACGCCAAAAATAATCCTGGCGGCTACACATTTTAAGACCAACCCAACCAGTTCACTTGCTATGGGCACAAAATCACTTGGTATTTAAACGATGTGAGCGCTAGGCGGTATAATGAACCCTGCGCCAGGTGTAAGATAGCAAAGACACTTGCGTTTGGGTTAGCACCGCTTAGTGCCGGGTGTAAGAAAGGGCCCCTGAAGTTATAAAGCCTTAAATAAAGCACCTCCTAAATAGGTGAGAATATACCAAATCTGCGCAATGGGGTTAAGATTGACTTCATATGCCTTTAACAAATAACTACACAAATGTAGTCGCATTAAGTCAATGTTATAATCCAATAAGCTTTTCTTGATGCTATCCACAACTCAGGAGTAATTCACTGCATGTAGGTACATTGTCAACAACTTTCAGATCACTTGTGATGGATTTTTGTTTATAGAACAAATAAAATATGTAAAACACAATTGTCTGTACCATCTGATTCGTCCGTGACCACAGAAAAGCAGTTGTTTCAATCCGTTCTTAAATTTTTATTTGATGCAAAATAGTCTGTGGCACTGTTACGTGAATCGGACACCTGTTGACAGCCTAACGCGAAACATCTTCATGCACACTCGTCTTTACCTGAATCACGTTGATTTGTGAGGCAACACTACCCGCATTATAACAATGACGTACCTTTAAAAACAAAGTTGTAAAGGCATCCACAAAACCGACTTCAAATGCAAATACTATGATCTCTAGAAGAGCGCAAATAACGAAAAGGCAGGTATAGCCTACGGAGCGGACAAATATGTTGAGAGGATAGGCTACAACGGTAGGCTATCAAAGGCAAAATATTAAATATATTTTCTGTAACAACAAGAAATATCCAGAAAGCTCAGTGAAAGCTCTCAGATTTATGTTTACTGAGAATTAGATGCAGTGTGACTCGAGCTTATAACGCGGATGCTACACGGTTTTCACCGTCAAGTGTTTATATCTACCCTGTCGCCTCACAGCAAGAAGGTCTTGGGCTCGTATCCCGGACCTTTCAGGACCTTTCTGTGTGGAGTTTGCATGTTCTCCCTGTGTCTGCGTGGGTTTTCTCCGGGTACTCCGGTTTCCTCCCGCAATCAAAAGACTTGCAGGTTAGGCTAATTGGGGGGGCCTTAACAGGACGTTGCTGTAAAAGAGCATGTGTGCTCAGTCAACCTACCCTGTATAAATAAAGGTAAATAAAATATAAATCTTAAAAGATTTGACATCGTTACAGACTAGGGTTGCAAAGGGGTGGAAAATTTCCAGAAACTTTCTGGAAAATTACCATGGGAATTTTGGAAATTTTAACACATTTTAATTGCAAAAGTTAGCCTATAGCATGGAACTTAAATTTAGTTGGAAAATACATATAAAATGCAATTCTAGATCTTGCAGCATGCTTTGGTTAAAACTACCCAATTTAATGTGAATTCAGTTGAACGTCAGTTAGATTTTTGGCACACACGCAAGCAGACCCCCCAACGTTATTTCTTGATCAGCGAACATTTTCCCCGTATCTTTATCTCCTCACGCAATTGTCAAAGCCGACACCAGATCAGCATTTTTAAACACGAGCCTACGACATTCACAAGAAAATGGTTATCAAATAATAATTGATTGGACTTTTTTGATTGGATTTTTATTGAATTATTGAATAATTGAATTAGGCTAATGTATTACATGTCCAATCATCTTAAAGCCAAACCTGAGACAATTAGAAATATTCAGTATAACACAAATAAATATGTAACCTTAAATAATGTAGGCTACTGTAGTTGTATTCAATTTTAGTGTGCAACACATTAAACCATGTTTTTTTGGGGGACAGGGGTGACTTGTACAAGTTAGATGGGTTGCACCTGAACCAGAGGGGTACTGCTGCATTGCGCCAGCGTATGCTTAGAGTAGTACAGGATTATTTAAACTAGGGACTTGGAGGACAGGGAGGTTAGAAAGTATAAAGGGCAGGGAGGTGCAGACTGCCCAGTTGGAAGCTGTCAAGGCTGCCTATGATAATAGTGAGAACACAAATCTTTTTAGAGCAGAATTCTAGTAAGGGTGGCGTGAGGGCAGCGGGGAGTGATAGAACGGGAGAGTATGTGTGGTTGTGAAAGTGATAGTCTGAAATGTCTGTTTAAGAATGGTGGAGGTTCCGTGATGTTGTGGGGCTGTTTTTCCTCCAAAGGCCCTGGGAACCCTGTTAGGGTACATGGCATCAGGAACTCCATGAAATACCAGGAAATTTGAATCTGCCTGCCTCTGCCAGGAAACTAAAACTGGGTCGTCGTTGGATCTTCCAGCAGGACAGTGATCCAAAACATACGTCAAAATCAACACAAAAATGCTTAACTGAACACAAAATCAAGCTTCTGTCATGGCCATCTCAGTCCCCTGACCTAAACCCCATTGAAAACCTGTGGGCTGAGCTGAAGAAGAGAGTGCACAAGAGAGGACCTAGGACTCTGGATGATCTGGAGAGATTCTGTAAAGAGGAATGGTCTCAGATTTGTTGCTCTGTGTTCTCCAAGCTTATTAGATGTTACGGGAGACTCTGTGCCGTTTTATTGGCAAAGAGAGGTTGTACAAAGTATTAAATGCAGGGGTGCCAATAATTGTGGCACACGTGGTTTTGTTAAAAATAATTATTTTTTGGTGAGGGATTTTTTTTCTCAGAATAAATTTACTTCAATTAAAGGTTGGATTTGAGGATTTTAAATTCATAAAAGGGATTTACAAAGTGAACTATAATAGTTCTGTAGAATGAGCGTGCATAGATGGAAATTGGAAAAAGTTAAATTCCGTCTTGTCATTAGGAAGTACAGTACTTCACAGAGTAGTCACTGTGTGGAATAGCTTGCTAGGTGACGTAGTAGAGGCAGAAACTCTGGGTGCTTTCAAGATCAGGATTGATATGGTGCTGGATACTATATAGTTTGTAGGGGAGTGCTAGGTACCCTTTTGTGGTAGGAAAATGGCGAGTATTGTTGGGCTGAATGGCCTGTTCTCGTCATTAAGTTATTTGATGTTATGAATACGGGCCGGTGCTAATTAAGGGGTTAAATGAGGGGTTTTAGAACGCAATACCACTTGTGTTCAGTGCTGAACATTTTACAAGGGCATTGACTGTTGGATCTGCTGTATTCAGAAAATAAACATTTTATTTGATCCTTACTTTCCTGACAGGACGTATGCAGTGTGCTAACACCAGCTGCACATGAAGCTCATTCCTCTGCCTGTGTAGCTCAGCTGGAGGAAGCCATGGTTAAATTTGGCCTTCCAGTTACTCGTTCTTGTGTAAAAGAAAGTATATACTTTTGTGACTCACCTGACCATCTGTTTTGCTGTTTCTTCAGTATTAGCATAAATCTTTAGCTCTTCCCGGTAACATTCACATTGATTTGTAATTACATCTCCACCTTTTCTCCCTGGCAGCAACAGCAGCAGCAGATCGTGGGCGCCGTCTGTGAAAGGGAAAGTCCAGGATGCTCAGAACAGCGCCAGGAGTACAGTGCCACCCATTGCTGGAAGAAAGCCAGGCATCATGGCGCTACCCACCCCACAGACCCACCAGCGGCCCTTCCTCAAACCTGTCTTCTCTCACCTGGGCTAGGTGTTCAGTCAGTGGGGGATTCGTTTCTTTAGAGCAGGAATGGGCAACTTTTGTATATGTATATGCATGTTTTTGCTGCCACCACCACCATCAGACATTGGACATATACACCAACACCGATTCACTTGTAAATTAGACCAAAATAACACGCTACAATACATGCATACAGGCACAAGAACATTCATCAGCTGCTGTTCATATCGCGGAACGTAGCTAAAATATCAGATCATGTCAATGATTGGGTTAATTAAATAACTGGTAACTGGTGGCAGCAAAAACCTGTATACACACCTGCGAGGCCTGGAGTTCCACATTCCTTTAGAGACTGGACTTTTACCCCACGCTGAAATTATTGCACACTGCGCTGTAATTTATATCAAAAATGCTTATTTATCCATTTTAACAGTTCATGTGCACTCTGATTCAGATGTGGTGTATGTACAGTATTTATTTTCCCTCAGTTGATGGTACAGTTAACTGCTACAGGAAAGCAACCAAACACGTGGTTGATCCGTGTCAGTATGGCCATGCTTTTTTGTGTTAACATCATTGAAAGTACATTAAATTTATTTTAACAGTTTTGTTGGAGCTTATGATTTCTGAAGTGTGGCCTATCGGGAGAGGAAAGGATCAGAGTCTGGTTGCAGCCACTGAGAAATATTTGATGCTTTGGACCGTATAGGTTAGCCTTTCATGTTGCCCCAAACTGTGGTCTTGTGGGTGGGGTGGCCTGGGGTGAGAATATTGACAGAAAACTATTGTTTTTGTTCCGATTTTTTTTTTCTGCTTGCCTTACATTGCAGATTTTCAGCACTTCAGATGACAATAAGCATTCTGAAAATTGGTTCATATTTGAGATTTGTGTCATAAATACTTTTTGAGAGAACTTCAATTGGTGTGTCCATTTTGAGTTTTTGACCCTATTGGTGCGTCCTTTGAGACCCTGTCATTCTTGAGCCATACATGGTATAGGCCACATCCTGAATTATTATAATCAATTTAGGGCATTCTAAAACAGGAGGGTGATCACAATAATATATTTTTGGACTGTAATTTATACATTTTGAAAACTATAAATATTAAAAAGATTACTGTCATATGTTAGAATGCCCTATAAGGATTATAAAGATACAAAGGTGTTGTTTGTACCATGTATGGTAAAAAAAAATATATACAAGGTCTTAAAGTAGGCACCTATAGGACCAAAAATTACTCTATTTTCATTTTGACAATTACGTTGTGACCAATGTAACGGGTGTAAAGAGAGAAGCACTTGCCCAAGGTGAAATTTGAACCTCACTCGTCCAAAGATTCCAAAGACAAATGCGTTACCAGTCGGCTAAAGGTGAAATTCAAATTTAAATTGCCACTTTAATAAAATGTATTTGCGATACAAATCACATACTCCAAACATCCTTCCTCCATTTCTGGAAAAATGTTTTCTCCAAATTCATACGGGATTTCCCACATATATCTTGAATGTACATTATAACCTGTATTGCAGTAGTTGGATTTGTTGGATCACTTCCACTTTCATTTGTAAGTTTCTAGAATAAATGTGTTCGCAATATAGTTTCTGATGACTTTTTTTTAATTTTCTTGTAATGTACAGCTACAATACACATACTCACTTCCTGCTCATCCTCCCGTGGGTGGGTGTTTGTGTGTGTGTGTGTGTCTGTGTCTGTGTCTGTGTCTGTGTGGGCATGTTTAGCCTACTTCATACTGTCCCCATGAGGATAGAAAAGGTTGTCGAATGCTCCCTTTTTGGGGACCCGGGAATGGTCCCCTTGAGGGAAAAGTTAATTTTAGGGTTAGGACTAGGGTTATTGTTAGGGTTAGGTTAGGAAGTCCCAATAATGATAGGAATATAATAGTTAGGTTTAGGGTTAGGGTTAGGTTAGTTTTAGGACGTCCCCACAAAGATATGAATACAGGACTGTGTGTGTGTTTGTGTGCGCGCGCGTGAGAGTGAGAGAGAGCGTGTAAATTAAAGTAATCAAAAATGTATTTTTTAAGATTATGCATACTTTAAAAAGTACCCTGGGCTGATTAGAAATACTTTTTGTAATTTTGTTAATTTTGTAATCCTATTAATTTTTTTTTAGAACTAGCTCTAATAATTCTGAGCATTTGTTTCTATTTCTGATGATAATGGCCATTATTTGCATTGGTACACATTTGATCAGCATAATTCATGATTTTGGAATACAGTCTTTTTAAAGGTACACTTTTCTAACTCAGTGATTCCAGTCCATAAATCTTCTCAGTTCTGTTGTGTACTACTGCAGTTATATAATTTAGCCAAGGACGACAACAAGCTGTGTGTTTGTGCGTGTGCTTTTCTCTATTGGGCCGGATGGCTTGTGTGTATTTTTTGGGGGTTTTTCCCTTTTTTAAATTTTTTAATTTGTGGTAATCCTCCCAGAGTTGCAGCTTGGGCAGGACTCCACAACATTATTTTCTTTATGTGTTCGATGTTATGTGTTTGTGGCATGGAATGCTAGATTTTGTTCTGTTAGTGGATGTGTGAGAGTACCGTCGTGTCTGTCTGTGCGTGGGCTTTTCCCCCCGGAGGTATTGTGGAGCCGGGCGGCCGCGGTGGGCAATTTAAGGGGTGGTCACGAGTGTGTGTGCCCGTGCCCGTGCCCCTTGTTTACCGTTGCCTATACAAGCCTGAACAGGACAGTGTGTGGGGGATTGAGTCGTAGTGTGTGGGGGATTGAGTCGTAGTGTGTGTGTGTGTGGTGTCGGAGGCATGCTTCAGTGTTGTGCACGTTCACACTTCACGAGAGCTAGCTCAAAGTTCAGTTCACACAGATTAAAATGAACTAGTTTATGTTCATCGTTCACAATTTTGAATTTTGAAGTTCACAGTCCCAAAAAATGAACTAATTCACGTTAATTTCTTCAGTTTTTTATTTTATTAGCTGCTCCGATCTAACAATATTGCACACATTTTTGTGAATTAGATAATCGCCCCAGCTCATTCCAAAGTATTACTACTACTGCTAACGGTTAAGCTGTACCTACAGTCGCCTACTACCCAACTCTCATCAGCACAAAATCAACTCGACTCCAGAGCCCTGAGCTGCGGCAATATTCCACGGCTACAGAGCCGTGACACAAACCAAAATACTTTGGAGTTTTAACAGAGAGAAAATGCTGTAGCCTACACCATTAATAATAGGGTTTAGTCTAGCTACTCAGCATGGATCAACCAGAAATCTTAACAAAGGTATTCTGTTATATCGAATGATATTCCTAGACACTAACACTTTAATAGCCTACTTTTTATTACGAAATAATTACATGTGGCTGCTTGCAACCGAATTGCAGTCTAAAACATAATTCATATGTGATTGTGTTCAGCTAATGACAGCAAATAGGCTACTTCTTATTTAAAGTAGTGGAACAACAACAGTGAACAGATAAATACAATTTTGTATAATAGAATAAATAAATAGCCTAATGGTTCAAATAAACATATTTTATGGTGTCCTCAAATAAATCTTTTCCTAATACTATTTAAAACTAATAAACGAAACAGGCTCCTGTACGCACACACACGCATCAAGATCTGGCTTGTTTGTCGGATTTTGCTGGCTATCTCCTATACAGCCATCCATCCACCACATTTTCAGTAGGCTGGATTCTAGGATCTGAGAAAAAATAACATTTAAATGTGCATAGACTAATAAAATGGCTATATGCAAATATAACCATTCAATGTCTATTCTTAGGCCACATAATATCTAACGTTACAATCAATGACGACAGCGTTATTTTAGGCTATAGGTCTAACGTTAAACTTCTACTAGAATATTGGAGATGGGAAAGTCGTAAATAAATGTAAACTGGGTGCGACTGCAAACTAGCTTGAAAAGTAAGGGAGAGTGAACAGAAAACATTGAGCATCGGCTATTAAAAAATGCATCAATCAGGTGATTTGGGTCTGAATAAAATATCAAAGCTAGTTTACTAACTTGATTTGCTACCAGCTAGACGCTGTCTGAAACGGCTTCAAATTCCAGCTCGCGCCACTGGGAGAAAGAGATGCGGCTCGGGTAGTTAGAAAGAATCAAACAAACAAACGGGACTGTATTAACCGGAAGTACCAAAAACTCGCGACTCCGACTCTTCAAACTGAATGGTACAGAAAGAGCCGACTCAGAAAAAAGAGCTGAACTGCCCATCACTACTTGGGTGCCATAAAACACAGTGCGTGCGCGTCGTTAAGTCTCGCGGGAGTTAACGACGCTCACGTTCACGTCCATTAGTTGCAAACTGATACGTTCAGTTCACCGTTCACCAAAAACATGAGCACGTTCAATGAACGCGCTCTTTTAGCACGTTCAATGAACGCGCTCTTTTAGCGCGTTCATGCACAACGCTGGCACACTCACCTGAGGGAGGGGTCGGCTGCGTCCGGCAGGAACGTTGGGAGAGAGTGGGAGGATAAAAGAGACCCGCAGGCATTGCTTCGTCAGGTCGTGTGTGTGTTCTGTATCTTGGGTTTTATGAACTTTAGAAAGGTGATTAAAATTTCATCTGAAAGCTGGGTTTTCCTGGCTTCAAGCACAGATAACCAACATTTCTGTGATCTACTCAGAAGCCTTCAATGACAATTACATAACAGCTTAAAAATGCAATAATAACAACCCTTTATATTGCATTCACGAGCATTACATAAATTGAAAGAGCCTTTTGAACACTTTATCGTATATCACTGATTCTTGAAGGTCGGGACAAAACATGTCCTACAGGAAAACGTACGGAAGCCGATGGGAAGCTGTTGTTGGTTGGTCACTTGCGCTGTCAGACTCATTTGGTATAGCACGTCCAATCAGAAGGAGACTACAATATTCCGTCATGTAGGCCTAGTACCTACCCTTTCCGTAATGTGATTTGTAAATGTGTTTTGGGTTTTGTCGTTGTGTCTTCTAACTTGCAGTTTTTCTCTGAAATGTCGTTGTGTTTTCTGGCTTGCAGTTGTTTTCTAACTTGTTGGTGTGTTTTCCGAAAAGTCGTTGTGTTTTATACCCGTCAGCTTCCGTTGAAATGTCTTTTTTATATTAAAAATAAAGACAATTGAAATAAAAGACATACCTAAAAACTTTAAAGAAAAGGAACTGTGTATACCCACAATATTATTTTCATATTTACTTGAATAATGTCTATTTGTCTGCTCTGTACCTGGAAATCACCTTGGCAGAAAATCTGAATTTAAAACTGCTAAAAAAAGTGTTACATTTTCTTAAATTGTGTAAATGTAATTTGTGTAAATGTGGACAGAGTGCTTTCAGTGACTATGCATGATGTGCAGGCCATAACATTTGAGGACATTAAACAGACAATGACTGAGGATGAAACACTCAAACAGTTGAAGACAATTGTGGAGACAGGAAAATGACCAAACCCAGTTTCAGAGGAATTGCAGCCATACAACAGATGTGCAGGAGAGTTATGTACATACAAAGGACTTATACTGAGAGGACACAGGATTGTGTTGCCGAAAGCAATGGTGAAACAAGCACTAAGGATCGTACACGAGACACACCAAGGAGTGGTACGTACAAAACAATATCTGAAGAGCACATTTTATTGGCCTAACATGGACCTAGATGTTGAAAGACTGATTAGAAACTGTTCCGCCTGTGTGCTCAACCAGCGCGCTACATGGAGATCAACCTCTCCAACCACTTGAACTACCACCCAGACCTTGGACAAAAATAGGTGTTGATCTAGTAGGTCCTATTCAGAACAACTACATATTGACTGTAATAGACTGTTATATTTCATTTCCAGAGGCAATTGTTATGTCTGAGATATCTTCAGCCACTGTCATTACAGAATTGACCAAGATATTTGCATGATTTGGTTACCCCCTAGAGGCCTTTACGGATAATGGCAGGCAGTTTGTAGGACAGCTTTTTGAGTCATTCCTTAAATCATGTGGAATCAAACACATTCATGCATCGCCGTACTATCCAAAATCCAATGGAGTGAGAGATTTCACAGATATCTGAAGAAAGCCTTCAGAGCAGCCACATGTGAAAGAAAGAGGAACTTCCAAAGATTCTAATGGCGTGTCGCTGAACAGCACACAGAGCGTCAGGAGAAACACCAGCTATTTTGATGTTTGGACGAGACATCCGCACAAAGTTTTCAGACCTGGAGAAGGAAGGTGAGAAACCAAAAGAAAGGGAGAAAACTAATGACATCAGAAACCATCACAGAGAATACAAAACCAAAATGAAACTGACCAGACAAGCCGAGCAAAGGAGCACAACTTCAAAGTTGGTGACGTAGTGTACATTGCTAGCATGGAGAATGGAAAGCTAGATTCCATATTCAGAGACACTCGCCATGTGCGATTGAGAAACACCGCAGACAACTCTTTCACCACCAGAAGTGGCAGGGTTATCAGAAAGCCAGTATGTAAAAGAAACACTTAGAAGTAAAAAAAAAAAAAAAAAAAAGGTTACTGAGAAAAGAGGCATTACCTTTTGTTATGTTTATGTTCAACTGAAAATATGGGTGAATTGATAGGACATTCAGAAATGATATTGAAACTTTATGTTTAAAGAATGTGAAGAAAAACAATGTTATAAAAGTTACAATTGTTAGACAGACACACGTGATTTATGTTAGACAAAATAGAAACCTTTTTTATGTTAAAGTAAGACTTTAATTCTAAACAAAGGGAGGGATGTAGTATAGCTGATTCGATAGATAGTCAATGAGTTATCACGAGATCTAGAGTGGGTATATAAGGTGAGGAGACATGAGAAGGAGGAGACCTAGAACGAGAGGGAACTAAGATGGTATCAAAAGGAATGCTATGCTATTTGAATGGAACACATGTTAATAAAGCAAGTTAATAGAACCAAGGACTACTTCTTTGAACTAACAACACAACACCAAGCAAACTGAACATTTATTGTTGTATAACAAACCCCTCTCCCCAAAACAGCAATGTAATGGAATGCCTATTTAACAAAAGTGTTACACCATAATATGCTTATACTCATTCTCTATTCAGCATCTAACCCACCACACCCTTACCACACTTACAACTAAGCACATTGCTCTGTAGCTGTTATATTATTCCAGCCCAGCTCACATTATTACTATTGCTTTAACACCAAAACCTCAACTTGAAAAAACCTGTGCAATCTTAAAAACTGTAGCATGTTACGATAAAAAATGATCACATGCACTGATTCATCTATTTATTATCTAGTTCTTTCTGTGAAGTGCATTTAGCGTTTCAAGACGTTTTCCCTGACCCTTCAAGTTTTGTATTTTGGTTAGGACCTCTTTGTCCATCGCTTGTTTGCACCACATGCTGAAACTAGCTACTGTTTCGGTTGCCTCATCCCATGGGCACAAAGCTGCATAGACCTCCGGTGCAGCCATCTGAAGCTCCGCTATGGCAGCAATTCTGGCCATGGTTTTTCAGTTGACCCCAATGCGGTGAAAGCATCTGGCCGTTGGCTTGCCCGTCGCATGGAGCTTCAGAGCCAATGCCTTTGAGGTTGCACACTGCGGGGAGAAAAATATTTCACTTCATTATGATCAGGGGATCATGGCCAGGGGATCCCTCTGAAGTAGGCTCCTTAGCCGAAATATCAGGATTTTAAAACGTAATTAAATTAGTGTGTTAACAAGTTATATTGTACATAGCTACATTTTTGTCTTTCAAACTAATACATTTTTAAATGACTATTCCTGCAGTATAAGTGGCTTCTCCTCGGGACCGCATCACACCACCCTGTCATGGTTTATTTTCATCTTAATTGTGTTCATTTTAAGCTGGTTAATAAGTAAAATGATGTTTTTGTGTCATTATTGAGAAACATAATTTGTACTATTACTATTAAGATTATTAGTATATATTCATAATTCTTTCCCAAATGACACCAGAGTTCCACAGATATTTAGGAATGACATTCACATGAGTAATGTTTTCAAACACTGCTTTCAATAACAATATTACCAGGTTTTAACACATCCTAGGTCTACCATTACAAAGTTGACATTGGTTGCAGCAGGCATGGGACAGTTTGTGAATACCTCACTGATTTAAAGCCCCATTATCTTCTACTGTGCAATAATCACAATTACTCTTACTCTACTCTTAAAGTCTAATAATGAATGTTTTACCATGTCATCTATGGAGGAGGGCTGGGCAGGCAGCAGATAGGCTATGACATTCAGCTATGTCATTAGTAAAGCAGTCAAGATTAATGTTCTTAAGGTTTCTAAAAGAAATCAGACATGTAGGGTTAAAAAAAGAGAGGGGGACAGTTGCCATGAAGACCACAGCATT
>CM040400.1:35331929-35354547 GCA_022702515.1 Ilyophis sp. 1 JC-2022
CCACCTAGGGGCCGGAGACAGTGCAGAAATTCCAAAGGCTCTTTTGAGAGCTGGTAAGGTAGACCTGCCGCCTACTGCTGCACAGCGCCCCCTAGCAGCCCGGAGGACCACATATGCTGCCAACGCCGAACTACAGCAACCCATCACCACCGCCGCTGCCCACGAGCTGCCACCAGGGGCCCCGGTGCTCAGTCGGCCACCGCTCGCCACAGCACCCCGAACGCCAGCCAAGCTGCCCAAATTCGGCGGACTATCGCCGCTGGAGCCATACCTGTCCCAGGTCCAGTTAGCAGCATGGCACAACGGCTGGGGCAGCGAGGAGGCTGCCACACACCTAGCCCTGGCTCTGGAGGGTAAAGCAATACAGGTGTTGCTCGACCTCGGGCCTGCGGAACAGCGCGACTACCACACCCTGACCACCGCCTTGGAGAGACGGTTCGGACAGCACCGATTCGCCGACCAGAGCCGAGAGGAACTGGCCAGCCGCCGCCGACAAGAGGGAGAGAGCCTGGGCACCTTCGCCGCCGACGTACAGCTGCACGCTCAACGGGGCTACCCGCAGTTCCACGCGACGGCTCAAGAAGAGCTGGCCCTCCACGCCTTCCTACAAGCACTCACGCCAGAGCGACTGCGCCAGCACGTCCGCCTCACCACGCCCCGCACGCTCAGCGAGGCGCTTCAGGAAGCCGAACGAGCCGAGGCGATACTCGCCACTCGGGCCGACCCGCAGAGAACCTCCTCCCCGGGGCCACGCATCAGGCTGGCCGACCACGACGAGGAGGACGACACAGCAGAGGTCCGCCGAGCCCGATCACCACCCCCACGGTCTACAAACTGGCCCTCAGCGGCTCGGCGACGGCAACCAGGGCCGACCAACCGCTGCTACCGCTGCGACGAGCCGGGGCACATCGCTCGTGACTGCCCGGCCCCAGCACCAAAGGTGAGGGGACCGCCACTCCAGCCTTCAGCCCCTCTCTACGGCCGATGCACGCCAGTAGGTCGCCTAGGCCACACCCAAGGACTGTACCTGAACTGCCAGCTCGACGGCCACACCTGCCGGGCCCTAGTAGACACGGGGTCCACCATCTCCCTGGTACGGCCGGGGCTCCTTCCGGGTACCACCGGACCACTCCCCACAGCATGGTCACCAACCAACACCCGGCTGACAACGGTGACGGGAGAGACGTCGGCCATGAAGGGGAAGAAGTCGCTGCAGATTCGCGTTGGCGAACAAGGGCTGGTCCATGAGTTCTGGCTCGCCAGCATCCAGGAGCCCTGCATCATTGGCCTGGACCTGTTGAACCGCTGGGGCGCGCGTGTTGACGTGTCAGGGGCAGCCATCACCCTCGGCACCGAGACCATAGCACTCCAGCACCATCGTGAGGGGAAGAAGACCCGACGGGGCCCTCACCAGGCCGCAGCTGCTCAGCACGCCCCAAGACCGGGTGCCACACTGCCACCGCTGCCCCGACCACAGCCTGACGTGGAGGAGGAGAGCCCATCTAGCCCGGCGACAGCAACTACTGCGGGGGATAAGAAGGTCATCGCAACTAAGGTCCTGGGAACTGTGAAGTGGTTCAATGTGAGAAATGGCTACGGTTTCATCAACAGGAATGACACAAAAGAGGATGTCTTCGTACACCAGACGGCGATCAAGAAGAACAATCCCAGGAAGTACCTTCGCAGTGTGGGAGATGGAGAGACAGTGGAGTTCGATGTTGTAGAGGGGGAAAAGGGTGCAGAGGCGGCTAATGTAACAGGCCCGGAGGGGGTCCCCGTCCAGGGCAGTAAGTATGCGGCGGACAGGAACCGCTACAGGAGATACCCACGCCGCCGCGGCCCCCCACGGGGCGGAGACTACCCGCAGGGTTACCAGAGCGACGGCGAAGGGGAGGTCCCGGAGAAGAGGGAGGGAGGAGACAGCCAGGTGGTCCACGAGTACACCCGCCAGGCGCAGGCTAATTCTGGGGTGCGGCAGAAACGGGCGTACGACACCCGGTGTCGTGGACAGGCATTTTCGCCTAAGGATCAGGTTTGGATCTACTGTCCCGTCCGCAAGAAGGGGGTCTCCCCCAAACTGCGGAGTCACTGGCAGGGGCCGGGGGAAGTCCTGGAGAAACTGTCGGAGGTGGTGTACCGGGTGCATATGCCCGGTCGGGGCCGCCTGGTGGTGCTCCACCGGGACAGGCTGGCACCCTACCGACCTCTCACACCGCCTGTTTCTCTCACCCCGCCTGTTTCTCTCACCCCGCCTGTTGTGCTCACCCCGCCTATTGTGCTCACCCCGCCTGTTGTGCTCGCACCGCCTGTTGAGGAAGGGGGGGCCAGCCCGGACACTGCCCGTACGGAGCCGGTTGGCTCCCCAACATTGACAATTCATGCGCCCTCCAGGCGGCCGGGCCGTCAACGGCGACCACCGGCACGTTACCGGGACTTTGTGTTGGGTGATGGGGTCGTTGGGGACAACTGACCCCTTAGAAGGGGGCTATGTAGCGACCCGGAAGCTGGGTCGCAGCAATGCATACTTGTGGGCGCAATGCGCCATGGGAAATCGCGGGTGTTAGCGATTTCTCTTAATTACTAATGTTTAAATGTACCGTTTTGATCCAATGTTGTTACCATATCGTTAATCGTTTACGTTATAGTTGTTATCTGTGTTAATCTAACTGTAGTTTATGTGAATGAATGCGAACACCGTGAATGAATGTGTGTGCGATAAATGTGTACCTCCGCTATTAGCGGATAGTGAATTGAGTTCCTTCGTGCTTTGTTTTACGAAATAAACACGTGACCTGGAGTCGTGCGGTGTATGGGGCACAGGTTACGAAGCAGCTGAGAACTTGTGTGGACCTTCCATTCTTGCTTGCACGCTCGCCACAATACCATAGGACAGTGATTTTCAACCACTGTGCCGCGGCACACTAGTGTGCCGTGAGAGATCGTCAGGTGTGCCGTGGGAAATTATCTTATCCTATTAACTTCACTTAATTAGTAACACTTTTGGTTGGTGGTGTGACTCATGATTTTTTTTATGTAAAAAATGTGCCTTGGCTCAAAAAAGGTTGAAAAACACTGCCATAGGATAACACTAAGTCTAGGGTATGGCTATAGTAATGAGTGAGACATTTTGTTTAAAACCAATAATCAATAATAGTCAATAATAGAGGCAAAGGCTGTTCCTAGGGGATCACCCTGTTCATCCACATGTATGTTAAAATCACCAACAATTACAACCTTATCTGCCAAAATAGCAGAGCAGGACAAAAACTCAGCAAATTCTATTAGAAAATCTGAATAGGGCCCAGGTGGTCTGTAAACAGACACTAAGAGAAAGGACTGCATGTCACCCTTTATTTTAGCTAGTTCATGCTGCACACAATTCATAGAGAGAACTTCAAAAGATGAGACCGTATATTCTACACAGTATGCGACATATTCACCAGGTCTTAGCCAAGTTTCAGTCAGACACAGTACCTTGAGATTATGATCTGTGATCAATTCGTTTACAAGAATTGCTTTAGGAGCAAGAGATCTAACAGCTGCTGGCAGCAAAATGGTTTAATTTTAGAGTAACAAGATTATCCGTGTTAATACCACGGTTTGCTTTATGTTTAGCATAGATGCGTGGGGCAGACACAGTCTCAATATACTAAATACTAGTTTCTAGCTCAGATATGTTAGATAATGGGGCGCTGGGATGAGTACTATTGCTAATTACTAGCTCTGAAATGCACCTTGCAGACAACGGCGTTGAGCCATGTGTCTGAGTCACGGGCATTGGGAAACCCGTTGGGAAACGCACAGGCTCCGATGTAGGATCAGAGGCCTGCTGCCTGGCCGGTGTTGTGTCCAGTGTTGCCAACTCCTCTGTAAGGAAAGTAGCTGTTGGCTCTCCCAAAAGTAGCTAGAAGTAGCTAGATGACGTAATCAACTAATTTGCATAATATGCAATTCTGAAAGAGGCAAAATGAATAGAAAAGGCTTGACCAGGTAGTTTACAAACTAACTATTTACGTATTTACAAACTTTTTTTTTTGTTGCCATATAACTACAACGTTAGCTTTTTTTCTTTTCTTTGTTACAGATAATAATAATAATAATACATTTTATTTGAGGACGCCTTTCAAAACACCCAAGGTCGCCTTACATGCATAGAATAAAACAGCAGATTGAGCATAAGAAAAACAGGTAGTTTACAAACTAACTATTTACGTATTTACAAACTTTTTTTTTTGTTGCCATATAACTACAACGTTAGCTTTTTTTCTTTTCTTTGTTACAGAGCGGTCACGGTGTCCGCTCCGCTGGCTGCTACAGCAGGCTGGGACTGCTGTGTGAGTGGTGAGGAGGAAGGGACGGCAGCCCTCGCTGTACTCGGCTCTCGTGAACTCGGTCGTAACGTGAACCGCGGAACGGGATATGTTAGATGCTTTTGCAGTACTTTGTCAACACAATTATTCCCCAAATATTCCCCAAATGACAAGAAAAACTCGCTAGATTTGTCGCTGGTCGCTTTTGACTAATTAAGTCGCCAAGGGGGTCTGGAAAGTCGCCAGATATAGTGACAAAGTCGCCAAGTTGGCAACACTGGTTGTGTCGAATTCTGTTCCCCCACGAAATCATGTTTCCCCTAGGGTTGCTGCGCAATTTTTTCAGGAAATAGCGTAATGTGCACGCGGCCTGAAATCAGCTCGCTCCCAGGGAGGTATGCTCGTGTCACTTACGTGAATCTCAGTTTGTATAGGCTACGTTTTAAGCGATTTGTTCTTTTGCGACAAGGAAATCTTAAGATCAGAAGCCGCGATATGCAGGTCAGCCTACACGTAAAACAGTGAAATACGTTCAGAAAAGCAGCAAGTGTTCTGGTGGTTTTGTCGTCAGTTTGTATGGTGTCAGTGACTTCATTAGTTAAAACATTCGTTCACTTAGTCTTGCAACGTGTACGTTACATAACCGACTGTATAAAATATATATGAAGCCCAATGAACATGATCAGACTGTTTATGAGTAAGATATACAATAAACGTCATACTATAGTTATTTTGACCTTGTCTGAGTATATTATTATTAGTAGCCTACTGTCATTATTATTCCTACGAGTAGAAGAGGATGTGGTGGGGTATTAATGATGGTGGTATTACGAATAGTGGTAACGTTAGTGGAAGCTACAAGATACGTGATGCTACGGTTATTTTCTTTTATCTGGCATAAGTATATTTTTGCATTTTATATGTGTGTGTATATATATGTATATGGATACATGTATATATGCAGTATATATATATATACATACACACACAGTACAGGTGCAGCTCAAAAAATTTGAATATCGTGAAAAAGTATTCATTACATATATAGATTCATTACACATAGAGTGAAATATTTCAAGCCTTTATTTCTTGTAATTTTGATGATTATGGCTTACAGCTAATGAAACCCAAAATTCAGTGTCTCAGAAAATTAGAATATTTCGCTTTAACATATTTTTAAAGTATCATATTTAATATTTGGTCGCATATCCTTTGCATGCTGTTACTTCCTGAAGTCTGTGACCAATCAACATCAAAAGACTTTCGATATCTTATTTTCAGGTACTGTTACAAGCGATACTATAACCTCTCTGCATTTGAACTGATCTCTATGGGAATTGTGGGGTGAGACTAGATTCAGCTGTAAATTACACTGGTACAGTATGGAACACATGGCTGGCTAAATGGCTGTAAGTCATCAAGGGTCTGAGCTATCGAACAAGCCCCAAACCATCACTCTGTTGCCAGATATGGAGTAGATGTGGATGGATCACTGCAAGGGTTATTTCTCCTGACTCATTTTCCTATCGAACTCTATGGGGAAAAAAGTCAGGAGAAACAACCCTTAAAGGGATCCATCCACATCTACTCCATATCTGGCCGCAGAGTGATGGTTTGGGGCTCGTTTGATACCTTAGACCCTTGATGACGTACAGCCATTTCGCCAGTCATGTGTTCCATACTGTACCAGCGTAATTTACAGCTGAATCTAGTCTTACCCCCCAATTCTCATAGAGATCAGTTCAAATGCAGAGAGGTTATAGTATCGCTTGTAACAGTACCTGAAAATAAGATATCGAGAGTCTTTTGATGTTGATTGGTCACAGACTTCAGGAAGTAACAGCATGCAAAGGATATGTGTTTTGAGGGAACAATGTCAAGAAAGATTACATTGTCCTTGCCAGTTATGGTAACTTATGGATAAATAGAATTGTATTTGCATAAGGTGTATTCCAATATCAACATGTTGTCTTCCTTTTACCTGTCACCAATCATTGTTCGTATATTTCTGATTTGACAATAAACATACAAAATGACAGAAAGAACCCGGTGTCATTGTGGCTTGAATGGTGGTGGAGGGGAATAGTCCTACAGTTTATTTACCTTTTGTGAATGTCACCATATTGTGTGAAATAAATATTTTGAAAATGTGGTCTTAATTGCTAGTATAATTTATCGGTTTTGTTTTGGAGACCAGAACACCCACATCTAATGAACCCATAGCCATAATAACAGTGTTAGATTTAATCTCAATCATTAATCTTTCAACA
Organism: Ilyophis sp. 1 JC-2022; assembly: GCA_022702515.1. Classification (NCBI taxonomy): domain Eukaryota; kingdom Metazoa; phylum Chordata; class Actinopteri; order Anguilliformes; family Synaphobranchidae; genus Ilyophis; species Ilyophis sp. 1 JC-2022. The sequence continues at coordinate 35,338,510 of CM040400.1, forward strand.
ATTTGCAAAGTGGATGTACAGCACAGTAGCGCCAGGATGTGTTCCATAATATTGTTTAATTTGTCCTTCCCTTCATGTTATTATGGAATTGGCTTATTTGTATGTGGTCCCCTCTGCTGGAATGTGACAGGCAGAGGTCTGCCTATACACTGTCCCATCTGGAGATAGGGAAAACTCCACTTCTCAACAGAAGAACATCAGCAGAACATCCCTTCAGATCCGAATGAGTTGTCTTACTGATAACAAGGATGGTGAAGAGAAATATTAATTAGGTAACTTCCCAAATACTTTGACAAAAATTAATGTGTTATCATTTGGTGGTCCTATCTTAATGTTCTATATGCTCACACCAAATGTTCTGAAGAGGACAATTTTTTGGACAACAGTCCAATTAGGATTTTACTCTTAAACCAGCTGTTATACAAATGCAAAATACAAAACACTCATAACAAAGTTGCATCAATTTTATATAAAATATGTTAATCCAATATAGTTACTTTATTGAACAAAACATTAAGTTACCTATATTTGGCCAGGCCTTTTTTTGGGTTATTTCTTGACACTTCTAGGTTCAGACAACATATTTTATAAAGTTAGACGTAGGCCAACAGTTGGATTACAGAGTCAAGAATGAGAATTGGCATTTGTTAGTGTAACATTACCAATATTGTACTTTTCACATCCATATTGGTTTATCTCAAGAAAGTACATGTAAGGCACAGTATATAATAACCACAGTAGTGACCGTATGTGCTACAATCCCAAACTCCCAAAACGCATATTTATTTATGTATTATTTGTATGAATAAAAAATAAATTCAAGTACACAAAAGTAATGTACAGAAATGTGTTCGATAGGTTGAGCTTATACTAGATCCTCACATTATGAAACAAAATCACATTAATTGAAGTACAAAAAAAGGATTGTATTAAATAATATATTTTTTTAAATAAGAGCAATAAGAAAAACAACAAAATAAATATGAATTGTGAAATTAGATAAGAGACCAGAAAGAGGGGGGAAATAGACTACTGCTGTTACATTGTAAGATTGACTAAATAACTCTTATAGCCTACCTGTGTTTGAACACTATTAGGGAGGGGTACATTTCATTTGTTTGAGAGTAGAATCAATACGCCGAGATAGGTGGCGATATTGTGAAATTATCCGCGTTTGTCGTGAGGAAACACCACTCTCTCCTCGCTCTCTAACAAATTCTGTCGTTGGTTAGTTTGAAGGCGCGGCGATGTTGTTGAAGGCGCCCGAGAGCAACTGCACCGCTGCTAAGGCGCCTGGAAAGGCGCCTGCTTAACCTGATGTTGTCATTTCCGCCTTAGTTCACGCAGCACCGACTTTTCGGCCATCTCGGACAGTTTCCGATGCAGGCCGACGCAGATATGACGTAAATCGGCTCTAGCCGAACACGCCCATGATTTCGTGGGGGAACAGAATTCGACACAACACCGGCGCCCTGATACGGTGTCAAGATCTGGCCTTACTAAGACTAGCATCTTACATTTTTTGCTAGGACAAGAGCACCTCTCCAGCTCGGGTGGAGTCCGTCTCTCTTCAGTAGGCCAGGCAGAGTATTTACGTTTACTTTTAGCCAGCACTCTCAAACTAGCCTCAACATCGGTAGCTCTGGCACCAGGCATACACTGCACTATGGTCGCTGGTGTTGCTAAACTCACGTTTCTCAGAATACTATCCCCTATGATCAGGGCTTTCTCAGTAGGTGTGTTACTGAGTGGAGAATATCGGTTTGAAACGTAAGTAGGGTGGTGCTCGGCGGCTCTTTAACCGACAGCTATGTTTCTTTTGCACCGTGACAAAATTGTCCCGCAGTGAGGACTCTGACGGGGGAGAGATACCAGGCATCCGGCTCAGGTAAAAGGGAGTCGAGCAAACTCTCACTATCCTGGATCTGATATAACGTCCGGATGCGGGCCTCTAGCTCAGCTATTTTCCATGCCAATTTTGAATTAAGCTCACACTTTGCACATATACCATTACTGGTCAAATTGGCAACAGAAATAAGGCTAAACATGAAACACACAGCGCAGGAAACACTTGGTGTGGAAGCCATAATGTGCGCTTACCGTATTTATCCTTAGTTGTTGTTAGATTTTCTGGGTCTGGATGTGATCAACTTCGGAGCGGTAGTGGGAAAACGTTAAAAAAAAAAATTTAAGTAGTCCTTGAAAAATCAAAAATAGTTGAGTTGAACAAGCGAAGCAAAACAAGTGAAGCAAACGTGCCTTCAGTTCAAGTTCAAACAGGAAGCGGACATAAATTGCCTTTTCTCATACATCACTAAGAGGTTATAACTTTTGAGCAGTAAATTAAATCATTTCTTCTGATTTGTACTCTATATCACTTACAAAATAGTGAAGATACCACACAGTTTGTCTCCCTCGATCTTGAACATGACATGTTTAAAAACCTAGGTTTCTCATGGAGAATAGCCATTTAGAAAGTTTTTTTATTATTATTTATTTTGTGAATTGTTTTAATAATTGATGATATTGTGTTAAAGTCAGCATATTATTGTATATAAATGGAAAGCTCCAGTTATCCTGTTTAAAATGGTATATTATCTTTAGGGGTGTGACATAATATGATCACACCACAACCAGTTTTGCATACGCATGTCATATTTTGAACCTAACATTCAAAAGTTTTTTTTTTTGCCTTTTCTTACCCATCACTGAAGTGGTTATAGTAGAGGTGGTTGAGCAGTAGAAGATAAATCTATTATGATTCCTATTCTATATCACTCACACAATGGTGAAGATGTCATACAGTTTTCCTCTATCTTGAACATGAAATGGGTAAAATAGTAGGTTTCTCATTAGAAAATAGCCATTTAGAACGTTTTATAAATTTAGTTGGTGAATGTCTTTTCATAATTGATGATATTGCCATCAAGTACTTCTATTGTTTTTTTATATCAATTGAAAGCCCCAGTTATTCTGTTTACAATGTTATATAACGTTTATGTATCTGATGTAATATGATCACGCCACAAACATTTTTGCAACATACGTTAAGAAATAGAATGTTGACCCAATATTCTCTCAGGCTGGAAAGGGTTAACGCAATCAATTCAAAGTAAAATACAGTGCGGCTGCTATCAAGAGATAAATATCACACGCAAGCTCGCAATCAAAGTTAAGTTAACTTAAACGCTAAGCCGTTTGATCCAACGTTAGTCTATTTAAAGCAAGCTAAATTGCAAGGCGACGTTTCACCAAATGCATGTTCCACACAAATCATTAAATAATGGTAGGTTTTTATCGAGTTCTAAAAACTTATTTAAAGGCCCATTCATTAATTTCGGTTGCTAATCGAACTAAAATTACGTGCATTGCAACTATGTAGCCTACTTTGGTGGATAATGGTTCTCGTCTATTTGTGTTACTGTTGTTGTTAGATTTTCTGGGTCTGGATGAACAATACGACTAAACCATTTCCAAGGCATGGTTTATTTGGCAAAATATTAACTATATTCTTTTCGATTATTATCTGACGATTGAGCAGTGCACCAAGTAAAAACGACGCGTGAGCGATTAGTTCGTTTCCATGCTGAGCTGTGAAAGAAGCAAGCTAATGTCACTAGCTAGCACCACGGAGGGATGGATAAAAAGGTGGGGAAAGAGATTGGGAGGGGGATAAAATTGGTATACGGATAAGGAAAGCGGGAAAAAATAAACACTTTCAGCTAACTAACTATAAACTAATAACCCGACGACTATTAAGAGAAAACAAAGAGGATTTCTTAGCGGGACAGGATAGTTTTATTCGCCTCAAACTAAAGGAGGAGTTATGTAATGAGACCAAAATATGTATTGGTTGGATATATGTGTATGTAACCATGGACCATTTCGACTCCACCCTTTTTTCAGCAAACAAGAATAACAAGATATAGAAAGACTGAAATTGAACGGGTTTTTCAATGGAATTTATTCCTTGCGCTTTATTGGTGCTCAATACATACCTTAATAGCCATAAATAACATGGTTATAAGCATATTATGGATTTTTCTTGACCATCACTTTGAATAAAGTCATGTTTAATATTTGGTTGCATATCCTTTGCATGCCATGACTTCCTGATGTCTGTAACCCAACATCAAAGGAATCTTTATTTTCAGGTACACTTACAAGCGGTACTATAAACCTCTCTGCATTTGAATGGATCTCTTTGGGAATTGGGGGGTGGGACTAGATTAAGCAGTAAATTACACAGGAATAGTATCGAACACATGGTTGCCTAAATGGCTGTAAATCATCAAGGGTCTCCGGCAGGTATCAAACAAGCCTCAAACCATCACTCTGCTGCCAGATATGTATGGATCTGAAGGGTTATTTTTCCTTACTTATTGCGACACAAGTTCACCCAATATGAATATAAAAACCCTCACTCTTTTGGAGTGCACTGTCTATTTGACCAAAATGCAACGTTTCACAAGTTTGGTGGTACAATTACTTCTATTCTTGGAAAAAATGACAACTCAGAAAAAAATCTCAAGGGGGTTACAAACTGGGATGTAATGGGAAAACATTTCATTCATATTGTTTTTTGTTTATAGCAGTGATATAAACATCTAAAAACACACAGAAATTGTGTACCGAATTATGAACTGATATTATCTTTTGTGCAACTAGGTCTTGGTTTTATGTTCATGGTAACAAACTCTTGCACCATACATATGTATAATTAGGGTGACCAGACATCCCAGTTTTCCCAGGAAAGCAATGTATTTCAGCCCGAATAATTCTGGGAAAATTTTGATTTGTTCCTTATTTCACTAATATCACATTTCAGTGGGATTTCTGTAATTGCCATTATTATAAGGATTCTATTCACCCCATCTATAACCCAGCTTTTTTATCTACAGATAAATTCAGAGCTATTCAGAGCTGCAGAAGGATACAAGGATACAAAATTACTTTTCACAATGCATGGTTTCCATATTGTAAACAGGGCCATAAATACCTAGTCAGAAGAAAGAAAAAACCCAAGTACAGAGTATGCTTAAAAGCTTCTATAGTAGCTCAGTTTTATTTAATACAGTAATTTCACATCTATAATACAGTCTTTGTTACAAAAATATTTACAAAATCAGTCATTCATCCACTGCTGAATCGAGGCACAAAATTATTTAATTGTATAAAAAGCGTTCCGATAACTTAATTTTGTATGATAAATTGTTACAGGTATGACATCAAAGCACACTGTAAACAGTCGAAATGAAAGACGTTCAGATCTGACAGACATCTCTGATATTGCAAGGTGAAAAAATACTGTTTAGAGGTGCGGCCACAGTGCAACCAAAGAACAGAGACTGCTTACAATCCCATGTTTATAGACGTGGTTAAGAATGACATATGGATGTGTCTGCAGAAAGCTCTTTGGAAATACCTGAAATGAGCAGTCATTCATAGAATGTATCTTCCCCCAAAGGTTTCTCAACAATCTGCATACGTGCATAGTCAAACCTACAAAATACCCCAAACAATAATGTGCTCTAAACAAATACAAACTATACACACATTGCAATGCACCTGAACCAGGTGCTCTGCAAATGCTACTGATATACAGTTCCTGATGTGGTTTTAGCATTGTCCTAAAAATCCATATCAAGAGCTACATCACAATTGTTTTCTGTGCTCAATTCCCAGTCATGCCTCAATATGAAACGTGTTGAGGAAGCGGGCACCTGAGACCTGAAGTCCACTGTTTCTGTGCATACAGGCCTTGTAGCTGGTTGGTTCTAAGAATACAGCCAGAAAGAATCTTGCTGAATAGCAATAGTGCCCAGCTACGCCACAGCACCGCTACTCTCCACTGTCTTTTATGGATTATTCCCTCGGGGGATGGGGGTGCATCCTTCCCCTCTCCAAATATAACAAAGTCCACCTTAGTAAGTGATCAACTGTGCATGCATGACTAAGCTCTTAAAATGTTACAGATGACAAGCTGCAACGGAACAATTACAGCTCACTTAAACTACAAATACTATATCATGAATTTTATCATGTATAGGCTTACAAGGATATGGTTTTTTTATTTTGGTTTCACCAGTCATATTTGTGTTATTTAGATTCATCTGATGTTTATCTTCAGGATTATGCCATATAATCAATCTGCTATAAACCACTGCTTTAAAATTGACAAATTACAATCTTGCGCAAATTGAAAAATGACTAATTGCTTTCTTCACACAAAACTAGAGCACCCATTGCAATTACATGTCTAAATCTTCAAGAATACTTGGCCAGAGTTTACATAATTCCCCTTTGTCAAATTATACATAAATCAGTGACTACAGTAATTTAAAGTTAAAGACCAACAAGCAAGAACTTCTTTCCATTCACATGACTTTTTTTTCAGCTGAGAAATGACTGAAATGTATTGATTTGAATGTTTCTCCCATGTGAGACAATGGGCGGATAACTTAAATCCTGATAAGCCTAAGCATGTTACAACTAATTTTGAACAATAGAACAAAAACACCTTCAAATAATTAAAATAAACAAATTTCATAAATTAACCACATTTATTGTATACTTCCCCCTGCCCATAAAAAAAAGTTTCATACAATATCAGTGATTGCATAACATCCAATAAGCCCTGCTCTAGATGCTGCCACCTAACTTGGCAGACGATCATTGGTAGCAGAATTTTCACAAGCTACATGAGTCTTGCAATGATCTTTTTGTAACAGCAACTGAAATGTTGTTGAGGATTATACTGATACTTCCTTTATTTAGACCCATGTAGCAAATGAAACAATCAGTGAGGGAACACTGCTACCTTATGGTGGGTTGCAGCTATAACGGCAAGACTTACGTTACAAAGTATCACTTGCAGAAACTGCTGGTGAGGTGAATACCATAAAAAACAAGTCTGCTTATAGCTTGTAAAAATAGCAGAGTAAGAAAGCTGCTCAAATCCTAAAACCTGTGCCTTCTAGCGCAAAGGAGAATACCTCTCTTCTCCAAGTATTCCGATGGCAATCGGCAGAATTAGAACTAGAACAGAAAAAGCCAGAAAGACGAAAATCTTCATTACGCTGGACTCAGAGGTGGCACCATCATCTCAGAAAAAGTTCTACTCAAATGGAACCCAATACTTAAACTCTGACTTACACCATACTTTAATCATGGTATCTTCATTACAAGCCGGATGAAGCGCACTTTTATAGACTTAAAAATAAAAAATACTGAATACTGACAACTGCACTGTTCCATGTCTTTCTCATTGAAAGGCAGAACTATTAAAATGATCTTCAAACATAAGTGTATAATGTATATTTTTACACATATATTACATTATATACACACACACATGCGCACACTCTCACACACACACACACACACACAGTTGACATGAAAAGTTGCTCTGAGGCCAGTCCAGTTGCAGTGGATTACATTTTCAGCAGTGGCATGTTCTTACTCAACGGTTAATAGAAACATTTTCATCCAGCTTTTCCCAAAGTCACTGCTAAAACTGTTCAACCTTAACTAAAATGAGTAACACATTTATCTTCCCCATCGGTTATTTTTCCTGTTAATACAACATTTAAATACAAACCTGAAGCCAAAAAAGTATGTTGACTCTCATAGCCTCAGCACAGTGATGCTCATGCAAATTGATTACGAGTCTGTTCGGTTTGAGTAAGGGCTGTTACGAGCAATCTTTAATTGTTCGCCTCGTGCGAACACGAGACCCGAAGATGACTCAAATCAGGAATGAAGCTCAAAACACTATCGGTCCGACACTGAGGTTTGAGCGGGTTCTCATTTCGTCATTTCGAATGCTGTGCAATTTCTAGGCAGGTGGGGGGGGGACAGAAAGAAATCGGTTAAAGCTTTGACCTCTAAGACATACGCACGTCCTTTGCAAAAAGTATTTTCTTCATAAGGCAATGTAAAACACCACGGCAGCATCAGCTCAGTCAAATGCCATGCACGCAATGCGTTTGCTTTCTCTGTATTTTTATAATGCTGGAAAACAAGACAAATTTTCCTTTTCGTTCAGCGATTCTAAGACTGAGCACCGAAGGGGCAAGACGTTGGGCGGGGGGCGCACAAGGGAGGGGGAGGGGCCTGGGCCGTTCCCGGTCCGACCTCACGGGGCGGGGTCCCACTGCCTCTGCATCCGGCGCTCAGCGGCGGCGGCCAGCATCCGGCGACGCAGTGTCATTGAGTCTGAGCCGTGGCCGTCCTCCTCCAGAGAGGGCAGTCCGTCGTCCTCGTCATCTTCCTCTTCCGGGCTCCTGCTCAGATAGCGCCTATGTGAAAACACAAATTTCTGTCATCTTGTGTGCCTAAAACCTTCTCCCATGTACACAACATCAGGCTAGAGCTCCGCTTTCCAATTGATGAGTCCACAAAACCAGAAGATATTTACTGCATCCCCAACCTTTATTAAAATAACCTGATATACAGTGCCTAAGTATTTCGATAGTGACAATTTTTCTTGTTTTGGCTCTGTGCTCGAGCACATTGGATTTGAAATTAAACAATATTAGGTTAAAGTGCAGACTGTCAGCTTTAAAGCACAACTGAACTTTGGTAGAATTTTGTAAGGAATATGCCTCTATATTCTTACATGTGGAGTATTACTCATGCAAGGTGTTTACATATACATTTAGCAGTAGTGGTGATAGACAAATAAAACATGTCCATCTTACCAGTCTTCACCCGGGCACCAATTAATGTAGAGAATATCCATAAATGTAAGAATACGCCTCTATATATAAACTCTTACATGGGATGCCAGAAATATAGACAATAACTATGGAATAATGAGGTTACCCTTATTATTATTAGTTAGGTTAAAATTTAATTGGTCTCATATGATTATTATGGATTATAATTACTACTACTTCAATTTACCATCAAAGCACTGATAACTAATAATGCATAAGGGTTGAAGGTATTACATTCCAATTATTAGGTTGATTCAGCCCTCATGTTCACATGACATCAAAACAGACACCAGGTTTAACAAATAGATTTATTAAACAAGGGAAAACATGAATATTATATTCTACTAAACAGGCATATCGTGTTGTGTGCGTATTGTAGCATTTGTGTGTGGGTATGCACATATGGGTGTGCGCGTGTGTATCGGTGAGTAGGCCTATGCCACGTGTGCGTTCAGGGAACAAAGGAATCACATGGAGTAAGCTAACTCTTGCAGCACAATGGTGGTTACTGATCTCAAATCTAACATTACTATAAATAATTTCATGCACTTCTTTCACGAAATAGCATATTTACCTACAGTAAGTTCAATTGAGACCATATCACACAAATGTTAGTATGTGTTAAAGAAAAGAGGAGCAAACCGTGCGCGCTGCTTTGGTTAGTTAACAGTACTACCACATTAGCTATGAAACGATAGGCCAGTGGAACAAGTTTATACAGCTATTATCGCACAAAGTCGAGATACAATCAAATTACCGATAAACAATTCAGACTAAAATCCTAAACTATGCCTGGGATGTTTGATCAGTCTTACTGAAGTCCGCGCTGAGTTGATTGCAGCTGGCTTGTCCGTAAGGTGGATTGCCAGGGCGTCTCCTTTGGAATTTCTCCTGGGTTGCATCTTTGACCGACGTCGTCTGGTTATTGCCTGCGTCTTTGTCCGTGGCTGGAACACACCTTGGTCGGAGTTGCGTTAATTGAGTTCTATGGTTAGTTGCCACAGGCAAGCTCACTCGTTCTTTGCGTCTCTCCGCGGCCTTTCTGATGCCGCTGCAGCTGTGTTGCTGGTGCAATGGAGAAAGAATGGAGATCCCCCTTTGCAGCTGTGTAGCTAGCAAAAGGGGAACACAAAAAAGTGCTGCCTCTTGTGCAGCTGTGTTGCAGCACGATGAAGGAAGAGAAGTGGGGGAAGGGGGTCTTTTCTGTGAGTTTTATGACCCTTAGTGTCTCGTGTTTCCAAGCAACATGATTGGATCACTAACTGCGGCTGTCACGCTAGGACCGTGTTGTTGCCTGTGGAATGAATAGAAACATAGCCCGTTGTCCCTACAACTTGTGTAGTTACCTGGCCAAATGGGTCCAAATGGTGGAGAAATATGTTCGTTAGTTGCTCTGTGCTCCCCTGGTGTGATAATCCAGAATTGGGTATTTGTCGCTCTCCATTCACTTCTATATGGCAGCTAAAACGGTCTCAAAATGACACTTCTAGGCCCTATACGAACGCAAACAAAGTGGATTATGTCAATACAATCAATAACCAGTCCTTGTACGTATTTTTACTTGAAAATTAAATGGCCCTTTCCTGGCTTTTTCGCATTTTATTTGAAACGTAGATCCGGGAGGTAATTCTTGTGCCAGAAACAGAGTTAACGAACTGATTAGGCTTGGGACGGTGGTTGATGGAATCGACTATTGACAATGGTTGAACCCATCGGCGATGGCTATTTTTGTCGATGCCTGGATGATTTTTCTTTGTTAAATTCTTAATATAAAATAAAAAATTTCACCTCTCATTCTGTGTTTTTAATAAATTTTGTACTCTACCATGCATTTACAATGTAACGTGTTGTCTGCGTCTTTGAAATGTGATCGCCTATGCTGCGCAACGGCTCCATAATTTACCTGGGTTGAGCAAAATCTCGTTGATAGCCTACCTTGTTAGACCACAGTGCAACTAACTATATAATTTAATTCAGGCCTAATTAAACAAATTATATTTCGTATTCAATAGTGCTACTGATAAACTATTGTTCAGTCTACGGAGTGCTGAGCTGTAGCCATATATCCCTCAACAGCCTTATTATTCTAACAGCACAACAAGCTTACCGGTGTTTGACTCGGGGCATGGAAACAAATATAGCCTAACATTGTACAATCTGACTGTAGACTAATGAAAGATGTTATCAGAGAAATTAACTAGATTGGATGAAAAGGTGGCCGCTATAGTCCTATATTGATACACGGAATGTCTTCGTCGCTTAAGCGAAACATTGAAACGATTTAGGAGTTCAGGCTATAATCTCAAATTGACTCAACAGGCTTATGTAGAATAGTAAATAATATAATTGTACAATGTAATATAGCCTAGCTTAACCATTTCATCAGTAAAAAAAAAGTCCCCTATAACGAAAATAAATCGGCGTTAGTTTATAAATAAATAGGTTTAGGCTATAAATAGTTTCTGATTAGCAATAAAAATTATTATTTTCATGGTAAATTATTATGTATTTTTGATTACATTAGGTTAGTTAAAATGGTCTAATCCGATGCTATGCTATGTGAGTGAAGTTACGTACAGATGGATAGACTGTGCGGGATACAAGAGAAAAATGATAATGAACGTGATGACTGCTAGTCTAGCTTCTTCACAAAATGAAATGAAATTAGTAAAATGAAACAAATTGCTATAAGACAGACGAGGGCGCCGAAAGGCTTAGGGAAACTATAGCTCCTGAGCGCTCACCGTGGTGCTGACCGTCTCGTTGGACAGCGGCCAGGTGAGATAAATAGCCTCTACTAGCTAATGTAGAATAGATGTAAAATCTGTTTTATATTATTATTATATTTGGACAAAATAGTGAATACAATTCGCAATGGTATGCCATAATTAGTAAGCAAAAGGCCCGCTGTTCAATAGCCCCGCCCCTGCTATTGGCGATGGCTAGAGGGCTCGACGGGACGACGCTGCCTTGGACACGATAGCACAAGAGGGCTCGACGGGACGACGCTGCCTTGGACACGATAGCACAAGAGGGCTCGACGGGACGACGCTGCCTTGGACACGATAGCACAAGAGGGCTCGACGGGACGACGCTGCCTTGGACACGATAGCACAAGAGGGCTCGACGGGACGACGCTGCCTTGGACACGATAGCACAAGAGGGCTCGACGGGACGACGCTGCCTTGGACACGATAGCACAAGAGGGCTCGACGGGACGACGCTGCCTTGGACACGATAGCACAAGCCTAGCCCCGATGCGTCAGAAACTACTCATTGGTCCAAATTTCCACAAAAGTAAGCGTTCCTGGTAGTATATATCTATGGTAAACAAACCGACCTGCCGACATTTTGCTAGTCTTTTCTGGTAGCTTGCTAACGACATTGAAGAAAATAGTACTTTTATAAATAATTTTTACAAAAAATACATACGAGGACTGGTTATCATGGCCAGGTAACTACACAACCCAAAGTTCTACCAAAGTTCAGTTGTGCTTTAATTTGAGGGTATTTACATCCATATTGGGTGATCAATGTAGGAATTACAGCCCTTTTTAAACATAGTCCCCCCCCCCCCCATTTTAGGAGAACAAAAGTAATGGGCAAATTAACAATCTTAAATAAAGTCGTCGTATTTAGTACTGGGTTGCAAATCCTTTGCATTCCATTACTGCCTGCAGTCTGCGACCCATAGACAACACCAGACACTGGGTATCTTCCCGGGTGATGTTCTGCTAGGCCTGTACTGCAGCAATCTTCAGTTCCTGTTCGTTTCAGGGGCATTTTGCCTTCAGTCTTGTCTTCAGCAAGTGCTTGGTTGTGGACGTGTCACCTGCATGCTTGCTGATTGGTTGAGGAAGTGTTACCTGCATGCTTGCTGATTGGTTGGGAGTGTTACCTGTGTGCTTGCGGATCGGTTGGGGAGGGTTACCTGCGTGCTTGCTGATTGGTAGGAGAGGGTTACCTGCGTGCTTGCTGATCGGGTGGGGGTGTTACCTGTGTGCTTGCTGATCGGGTGGGGAGTGTTACCTGCGTGTTTGCTGATCGGGTGGGGAGTGTCATTTGTATGCTTGCTAATTGGTTGGGAGTATTACCTGTGTGCTTGCTGATTGGTTGGGGAGCGTTACCTGCGTGCTTGCTGCAGCAGCTCCTCCTTCCTCTGCAGGAGCATTCTCTGCCTCTCCTCGGCCGACTTGGAGAAGCGGCTACCCCTGACCTCGAAGTCCTCCGCCTCTCCGGGCGTGGCCTCTGCACCCCCGCCGTCTCCTGCCGGCTCCTCTGGAGTGGGGTCTGCCAGCAAGGGGAGCCGCTCAGTGGGCTGTGAGGAACGAGTCACAGTGCGGGTTTCAGTAGGGCTCCCGTACAGGCCTTCCCATCTACCCCCCAGACCAGACATTAGCTCTGGTAATCAGTCCATTTCTCTTTTGTGGCACGGTTTGGTTTTTCTTATTTTCCACCCCTTTTCTCAGCTTTAGATCAAAACAGCCATTTGTCCCCCCCTGAGCTACTTCTGTACTATCCACAGCCCTGCACAAGTATCACTGAAGCAAAAGGCCATGCAGAACTACAGGAGAGCCAACGCCTCATGACAAGATGTTTCAGTGAAAACAGCTGCTAGCCTGAAGGTTGGCACTCCTTCAAAAGAAACTAATGCAATGGTAACCCAAGGAATCCTGACCTACCCACACCCTACCCATCGCGGGAAGCAGCAAACTCCTGACCACAGCTGGCTAATGGACACGCCTGCATGCCTTTTGTGGCACATCCCATGCCCTATCTGACGGACTTGGTCCACATCGCCCCCACGTGGGCTGGAGGGGCAGGACGCTTGCCTGGGCGGGGAAGGGGACCTGGATGCGGCCCTCCAGGATGTTGTCGGTGGTGATCTCAACGGAGCGCGTCAGCTGAAGGTCCTGCAGCACCAGGTGGTAGGGCACCTGCGGGAACATCTCCTGGATCTGATGGGCCTGCGGGGTGGAAGAACAAGCACTGCAGCATGACACACAAACACCACAAACCATTTCTCCATACAGAACAAAACAGCATTCCCAATACATAGCAGCGTGATCTTTTCTGAGTTTTACTCAAATCAGGTTATTAGTGCACCACGTAAGCCACACCACTGTGATTCTAGCAAGACCTGGAATGGCTAGAAATTCTACAAGTTGGCAGTGCCAACTGCATCCCTACAGAATGCTGGGGCTTGGCGCAATGAAGGGGCTGGCAGCGGGTGCTTTTAGTGGTGATGGAAATGGCGGCTCACCATAGCATTGAGCTGGGAGTTGTTGGCCTGCGCTATTCCCATGATGTTTGTGGTGTGCATGACTTCAACTGAGAAACTGGGCAGCCAGCTGGCAATGCGGGAGCCTACAGGGAAATGAAAGTGACAAACCAACAAAGCTTATTTGGCAAGAACATTCAATTTCTAAGAAACATTTTAAAACAGTTTGGTTCACAAATAATTTGGGAAAAGCTATGGGATAATCTGTGAAGCAAAGATATCTTTAAAATATGTATTTGAAACACTTTGGTTCTCGTATTACACGCATTACATATGTTACGTCCCAATGCTGCTTTGCGAGTGTACCCCTTTATTTTTTTTTTGTCTGAAACTGGTTTCATTCGGCTCACTTGGGTCATGATTGGGAATTGAAGACACCTGTGCCTGATTACCAGGGGAGCATATATACTTGTGGCATTTCTCTCATTGGTCATTCCTCTTTTTCTTTGGTTTGGGGCTCTGCTTTCTATGTAAATTTTGGGTGGAAGCTCTCCTTTTTTATATAGTGTTGCTTTTTGATAGAAAGGAAGAAATTAGTGAAGTTTAGTAAGGCTGCGGAAGACTCATTTGCCTTTTGGTATTTTGTTTTCCGGTTCAGACTTAAATAGCTATGATACTAAAGATTAGGTAAGTAAGTTTGAGCTTCCTCTAGTTTTACCTACCATTGTTGCTGCTGAGTTCCTGCAAATTAAGCAAAACTATGTATTTTTAAGAAGGCTTACTTGAGTTGGCACACATTTTTGTTAGACCCATTGTAACCAATCGGTTATTGTAATGCAGGTGGATTCTGGGTCGTAACAACATATTTGACAGTATACAGACCAAAAATCAAGGAAGACCTTTCTGAATTTAGGCGAAAACAGACACTTTTAAAACAGTGTTCAAGGAACTGGAGGGCAGAAAGCATTTCAACAGGTCCAGGTCTGTTTGCAAACACACTCAACCATTTAAATACTTATGCGGATAACGTGAAAGCCAGGGGCCAGCGCTTCTGGCGTCTTTTACCATCGAAATGGAAGAAGTGGTTGTGCTGGTTGAGGTGGGGGCGGGCTTCGGCCCCTGGCCCAGGGCCCATGTTGTCGTCCAGGGGTTCCCTTTGGCGATTGTCCGGCACCCGGCCTCCCTCATTGATGTTCAAGGACATGCGGCACGTGGGGCAGGAGGTGTCCTGCTCCAGCCAGGACCGCAGGCACGAGCTATGTGAACACGCACAAACAAACAACTGAACTCTCAGACCTTATTCATTCACAGCATCATGTCTCTTTTTATAAGCAGTAAATCTTACACTTGGGGCCACATTCATAAAAAAATTAGGACTCATTCACTTTATTTTTTTCTTTAAGTTGGTGTCCGATAATAAAATCTCATTTAGAAACAGAAAAATGTATTTAAAAAAAAGATAATATTGGATACAATGTATATTGCCTCTAAAGTATATTATTCCTAAATGTCCATTCTGTATGGATATTCACTTCAAGTTACACTGCAAAACGTACGGGTTACGGATGTAACCCCGGTTCTATGAATACGGTCAACATGCCACGGTATGGGTCATCCTCGCCGAGAGGGGGAGCTACTAGGAGATTGTTTATCAAATTAACCACCACTACGGGCGGAACCACATCACGCCATAAATATGGCGCTGGTACACCGCTCGACCTCTTTTGCCGACTTGAGGGCACTTGCCGTCCTGCGGGCGCAAGGTTCCCCGCCTGACAACACCGCGTGGCGTGTTGACCGTATTCATAGAACCGGGGTTACATCCGTAACCCGTACGTTCTATTTCATACCGGTCAACACGCCACGGTATGGGTTACTGTATATCAAATAAGTCAGGCGGGGATGTAGTGGGGTAACCAGGACCGCATATCATAGCATGAGTGCGGGACCGATCAATAAAATTACACCATTGGCTGCTGTTCTTAACAGAAGAGCAAGCTCAAGTGGGAACGTGGAACATAACCAATGGGTGATGATAACCCTGAATCATCACCATTTTACTTACAAGGTTGCTCAGCTGCCCCAAGGACAGAGGAG
>CM040400.1:35355047-35446590 GCA_022702515.1 Ilyophis sp. 1 JC-2022
ACGTGGCAGTACATGTGATGTCAAACCAACTGGTGCATCTGGCTACGCCCTTCCACCTTACACTATAAATATATATATATATATATATATATATTTTTTTTTTAAATCCAGCAAGTTGTGGAGATGAGAGGAGCATTTGTGTGAGGGACAGGCTATTGATAGAGAGAGGATGGCATAGGTGTCAACCCATACGGTTTTTCCAACTTTTCGAAGGCAAACAGGCATGTTATGCTCCAGGAAATCTAGTCTAATACGTTTTGTAGATTTTTTTCTTTTTTTCTTTTTTTCTTCAAATGTGTCTCCATCAACCTGCCCAGGGGCTACAGATGAAAATTAGCGCCAATGGCTAAATCTGACACATTTACATTTATTAATGTGCATTGTCCCTTTCTTAAATAAATAAAACGAAACCTATAATTAATTTAATCGCAGCAATCACATTTTCTTTCTCTCCCTCGGCTATTCTCCCGCTTTGTGAGGCCTTGGGAAAAACAAGGAGCAGGACTGATCTGAAAATGACACAGTAGCCCACAAGATAGGCTACCTACGTTAGTTAACTTAGCTAACAGTTAGACGGTTATGGCTGGTCAATGTTCATGTTTATGCAGTTTTGACCGAAATTAGATCATGTTTCTTGAGGTTTTAATGTGGCTATAGCCTATGACTCAATTTTGCAAAGTTACTACGAGTTTCATTGTATATTAATTCATGGCTAATTTAGCAGTCTTTAATAACATTAACTGTTATTAGAAAATTATCCAAATTAAGATGAGAGCTAAGTTTATTACATTCTCCAGTTCTCCGCCTCTGCCACGGCTGCTGCTCCAGGCTCAGCAGCCGGAGTGAGCGGCTCGAACAAAACAAATTATGGCTGTGAATGAGCATGCATGTAAGAAAAAGGGCGTGGCTTGCTAATTCGAGCCCAACCCTATCATGGGTATCTTTCCCACCCCCAATTTTTGGCATTTTTTAAACTGCAAACGGAGGCATGGTCACTCTGAAACAGCCCGTGAACTTATCCTTTAAGCAGGGGTGTAGTGCTATAAGAGCGCATCGGAGCATTGCTCCGGCACTTATTTTTAAAGGGACTGCCAACTCGGTAAGCATTGCTTACTGCCAACATAACCCAAATATCAGTACTAAGTGATGTGCCTAAATTAAGATATTTTTTCACCATTGCCTGTAATTCATCAGGCAAGGTTTTGAGCGGGCAGGATTAAAACTGACTTTGGGACGTCATCAAATTCCTATCAGCCAATGATGAACCAGCCAAATTTTTTACGCCCTCCCTTTCACCATGGCAGAGATCTCTCTCTATGGGCTTTGACCAGAGCGTTGTAGTGAGGGACGTCATAGCAGGCAACAACAGTAAACAACTTTTTTGTTCGATGAGTGCTTTTCTCTGGTTTGTCTTTCACAAATGTCATGGCAAAAGAAAAACTGCGTAGCTCAACGCGTCCACGTTCGCTGTGACGTATGTTTCGAAGCTGAAGTTATTGCATTCGTCCGATTGACTGCTGAAAGGAGGATCTAGCTGTATGCATCTTACGATTCCGTTTTACTGGTAGCATGAGATCATCTGATGGATTGGCGGCCTGTCCAGGGTGTATTCCTGCCTCTCGCCCAATGCATGCTGGGATAGGCTCCAGCACCCCCCGTGACCCTGAATAGGAATAAGCGGGTTGATGGATGATGATGATGATGATGATGAGATCATCTGGCCTGATTCCGCTACTGCTTAGGTCATGCTGACAGTAACTAAAAGACCTTAAGAAACGATTACCTCAATTGATTGTTGACACACAAAGTTATAAATAGCTTGCTTCACCATGGCAGTAGCCTAATGTCTAAACAATTAAAACGACAATTTGGCAAAATAGTATTTATTGTTAATAATGTCATGCACTGTACCATAACATTTGTAGTTAATTTCAAATATTTAAGGATGTGCGTAGGCTACCTTGTAGCTTTCGAGTAAGGTAATTTTGCTGAGGTGAATTTATTGTTTTTCCTGTCAGATCAAAGGTATTCTGACACTATCATCAAGTGTGTTTAAAAATTGAAGCGTACTTGCGATCTTGCATACTATGAAGTATGTTCTAGCTGGTATAGGCATATAGGCTTTTTTTATGACGTTAAACACGTGTCTATTGACGGGAGTTATTTTATTTTATGGGACTTAATTTATATTCACGCTCTAGCTGTATTTGCGAAATCCCCTTTCATTAAAAACTATTATAAATCTATTCCCCTGATGATGTTATTCTTTATAAAGCCTGCATATCAATTGTTTTAAAGCATAATAAACGCCAGATAATATTTGACCGGAATTTCTCCCATTTGTCCAGCAAACTGAAATCTTGTCGGTCAAGGTGGCCGGCACCAAATTTGGGTTATTTTGCCATTTTTCTTCTTCTGCTTCTTCTTCTTCTGCTTCTTATTATTCTTCCCATTCTTCTTGCCTACCCAGAAACCCTCACTACCTGCCTGCCTCTGTACCCTCAAACGATAATTCTCCCCATTGGATAACAACATCGCATACCTGCTCTCCCATGCTTATCGCCCAATAAAAACACTTCAAACTAATGTTTTTTTAATGTTAAGAGGCCAAGAAGCTACTGTGGCCTAATGGTTAGAGTTTCTGTCTCTCACACAGAGTATTGGGGGTTCGAGCCCAGCAGGGCATAAGTTTATTTTCGACAAAAACAATGTGCAACTGTTAAATACTTTTAATTTATTAAAATGTTATTATTTTTACAATAACAAACTTATTTTTATTGCAAAGGCAAAAGATGTTTCCAATATTAACTGTTCAATGTTTCACTTGTATTTCATTTGTACTACAGCGAAATGGTGAAAGTCAGACAACACCACTTCAAATAACATTACGCAGTATGGAATTTTTTTTTTCCATTTGCTGTGACAAATGGCCTATAGCCTATATCACGTGACTAAAGCCCTTTGGTGTACTGGTTACCGTCCAGCCTTAGGATGTGAGAGACCGGTAGCCTACTAAAGTGTAATTTTATTTTGGACTCAATTTTATTTTATTTTCAGTGTGCACATGTTCTGGTTTTGTCATACAATAATGATTTTTTTTATTGCAAAGACATGTTCACAATATTAACTGTTCACTTGTAGCCTGTTAGTTAAACAATTCAGTCACTGGACAGTTAGCAATAGCTAACGTTATGGGAACAGGTATCCCATAGCCATTTGTCAAGCAAAGACAAAAATTTTAACGCATAATATCATCTGGTTAACATCGCGTTGTTGCATTAATGTAAAAAATAAATAACTGCCATTGGCTACATGTTTTCAAAATGCAGACAAAAATATTTGTGTGGAGCTTACGCTGTGCTCTTGCGGTCATGACTGACTCACTGTGGAAACCGAACCTCAACGCTTTCCTTTTACATTTCTTTATTATGTCTTCACTCACTTCTTCACTTCAGCTCTGTTCAGTTTATCCTTTTTCACACAACACAATGTCACCATAAAATTAACTATGTGGAAAATTAAGAATTTACGATAATACATTAAGGATTGATGATAGCCTACTATAAGCTGAAATCTCTTAAGAGATCGGATTTATAAACCGCCAATTCCCCTAACACTTAAAAAAATTACAATAGCCTCCGATCATGGCTCTAGTCTACGCTACTCTGCAGACAATGTAGCTTACAAACACTTTTAATTATAATAATAATAAGAAGAATAATTTTTGGTATGCTACTTTCTTAGTAGTATCTATTGTTTTCTTTCTGGCTAAGATTCCTGGGAAATATGCGTTGTCCAATTAAGCTTGTTCGATGTTACTTTTGCCAGAGAAACGTTACTCAGCTGCTAGTCCGGAAGCAGGTACAAGCTAGGCTACTACGAAGCGAATCAACTTGACTTATACATCCATTGCACTACAGAAAACTAAAATAAACCTAGCTACATAGTCCGGTACCAAAATATTTTCCGCTGCCAACGTTAGGCTACACTACCGGGGAAAAAAACGGAAGGAATTCTGCTGTGCTTATGCACTCGCCAGCTCATAGCCTAGACATGGAATCTTGGAGTTACGCATCCGGCAAGCCAGTGTTAAATAGCCTAACGTTAAATGTATTTTTATAGAATACTAAAAGGCCTATTTTAAAACTGTATTTTCTTATGCAAACTATTTAGGCTGCACTAACTAGTCTCTTTAGGCTGTATGTCCTTTTTTAGCTAGAATGTGTTTGCGTCTAGCCTATTGTGCATGCATGTCTCCATATAGACTTGGTTCATTAATTTACATGCTTCTTCGTGATCCATAGCTCAGGTCGTGCTGTTCATTGTATTTCATTACACAGTAAATAGGCTACTGCTCATCTACAAACACTTTTAATGTAAGTAATGTAATGTAATTGTGGACTATAGGATAACTGTTCTCATTCTTGTCAGTAGAGGGCGATATGGTTACGCGAATGTCTGTATGAATTTCTTTGGAATGCATGATTTCTGTATGCATGTCTCTCCATGTCATTATCTACCAAAAGTAAGTGATATCTGATTTTTTTAAAAACGTCTTCGACGTAAAAAAAGCCAAATTGCTCACGCATAGCCAACAGAGCGCTGTCTATAAGTCTTTAATAACTTGCAAAAACTAGGCCTGCCTTTAAAAGTATTGATATCAAAATGTGGCCAAGTTACAACTAAAAATATTGCCTATCGTAGCTCACACTAAAGCTCTATTCCAAAGCAATGCTATCCTAACTTTCCTAAATGAGTTTCTTCATCTTACCATCTCAAGAGAATGTGGTCAATGAAATGGGTATGTGCCACATCAAACTGCAAAATGAAAATAATTTATAGTGGAAATACTCTGATTCAGATGTGTTGCACTTAAAAATTAAATGGAAAAATTACTACACTATAGGGCATGTTTGAACAATTGTCTGCATCCACTGCTTTGGGTCTATGAAAAGCACAGAATTAATAAAATGTATTATGTATTTATTTATTTATTTATTTGGAATATTTGGATTTCTATCAAAACCGGTGTGGTTCTACAGAGCATAGATATCCTTGTGTTCACAAAATTCTGTTTGCAAATATCATAACTACTATTATGGTAAGAAAGTTGGTACTCTTACTTATTTGCCATCATCTGACCCACAAACATGTCTGAATATGTTTGTAAAAATGCTATATGTACGCTATTTTCTAGGTAAAAGTATTACAAATTTTTATCTGCATTTATTAATAATCCCCCCTTTCTCTATTGTACATGACGTTTCTTGATATAAATGTTTCTTTGTGAATTGTAAAGAAATCTGTAGCAGCAGTTAACATTTTAAAACCTGTACATTTTCTAAAGTAAACTTGCCAAAAAAGTATAACCATATTCTTTCTGGAGTGTAATTATTCATCAACTGTTAAAAACATTCATTGAAATCAATAGTTGTTCCATGAGGCACAATCTCTTCACATGCTAACATGAACACAAACAGGGCCAAGTTGCATTAAATAATTTAGGAAAGTTTGGATAGCATTGCATTGGAATAGAGCTAGTTTATTGAGTGTGAGCTACGATAGGCAATATTGTTAGTTGTAACTTGGCCACATTTTGATATCAATACTTTTAAAGGCAGGCCTAGTTTTCGCAAGTTGGAATTAAGGACTTATAGACCGCACTCTGTAGGCTATGCTTTTTTACGTCGAAGACGTTTTTATTTATCAGATTACATTTTCCAAGATTGTGTTCATGTTGCTCTTGTGTTGAATTTAGTCAGCCAATGCTAATCGCAGGGATTCCCCAAATGCCTTCACCTTTATAGTCATTTATATTAATTTGGTATTAACTGGATACATAATATTGTGATTTTGTTAAGATAATTATTATTACACAGAGTTCAGAGCTTAAGGTGTTTAGTAGCTCTTTGTGGAAAATGTAGAATGTACATGCATTTTTCCATAAAGCCTTTGGTAGTGGATTTGTTTTTTGCGCCACTAGATGGAGACTTTGTACAGGTGAGCACTTCTATACAGTATGGCTAGTTATTTATAATCGTTATATTTAGCAAAGATCAGATAAGGAAGTGTTGCAGTGTGTGAGTTCTGCCCAGCTGCGCCTGAGATGGACCATGTAATCCAATCAGCTAGTCTAATATTTCATAGGCTATTAGGCTACCTGCGACAGCAGACCACAATCAACACAGTGAAAACACTAGCCTACAGAATTTTGCATTTAGTTTAACTTCCATCAATATTCAGTGCTTGATTTAAAGGATGAAAGAGGAACAGGTGCTGTCTTTTCCAAGTCGGCCCATTATGTTCACCGAAATGCACAAATGACATGGCATCTGGATCATTTCAAACAGTATTAGCAGAGATGGTTAATGGTAATAGCCTCCTCAGTGGGAATATCGCAGTCTGCATTTAGCCGTGTCCTAACCGTAGTGCTATAATGTACTGCTAGTTGCTCTCATGCGACCACAACCAGTGTTCGAGGAGGAGAGGCACTCACTCTTCAAACTGTCACATTCTTTTCGTATTCTGAAGGAGTTGTGGTAACTTTACTGGTTTTCAGGTAAGCTATCACTTGAAGTAAATTGACATAAAATAGCTATTTTGTTAATTTTGTGACATTTAATACAGTAGCTGGCTAATAAGGCACGACCAGGTGTGCCATTAATAACGTTAACGTTATACGTCAGGACACCGACTCATTTACGGTAACGTTAGCCTACGTTAGCTAGCTAGCTAAATTAGCTACTTTTTTATATTAGCTAACGTTATAACTTATACATGTTCTTTGTTTTCTCTTTTCTGTGCTGGAGTTCTTTTAAGAGCTTGATGGCATCTACAAATCCAGCCTAATAACCTTTTAACTTGAATCTTGTCTCTTCAGTTATACCCACACACAATTGTACCCATTTTTGGTGGTCAAACATATTGTTTTTCATTGTCTTCTCCTTATATTCCCATCGAATTTGATGTTTGTTACATGTTCATTTGGTAAGTGAAATTTCATTGTCATGGATAGTGAAATATTTGCAGTCTAAAAGATTCGACCTAACGTTAAATGAATAAATGTCGTAAGTTAGTTACCAGAGGCTAATCTGTAACATGGCTGTACTAACTAGGCTAGTACACCACATGGGTGGGGGATGACAGGTTTACTGTGCACTTGTTTTAATAACTAGGAGTAAAGTCAAATAAAGAAAACCACTTTTTCAGCAGAGTTGGCAAAAAAAATGCTCTTTTTAATATGATCATTGTCAGTGCACCAAATAAAACGAATAATGATATTAGGCCTTATATTCTGTTGTGTTCATTACTATACTATTGTAAATGGTACAGACTGAGTATAAATACTTACCACTAGGAGCACTGTGTTACTTTCCTGATAGTAGCTGGAAGGATACCCGAATGTGGATGTGACGTAGGGGATGTAAAAGGAAGGAGAAATACGTGCCTGCTCTTGAGTAAAGACTACGTTTTGATACTCCATGTTTGCTTCTAAAGCCTCCTGATTTCGCAACATAACAAATTGGCGACGAGGATGTCTGTTTCGGTACCAACCCCTGCGCCTTTTCTTCCGTGTGGGTGAGCCAGCAATTCCCTTTGAAACGTGGCGAAAATTTTTCGAAAACTATTTGCTAGTTCTTAACGCTACGGGAAATGCATGGCCAGAGGCGAGACGCCGTGCTACTTTACTGCATTGTTTAGGCACGGAGGGTCAGCGTCTGTTCTATACGCTACCAAACGGAGGCACAACGTATGATGAGGCTATGTCTGCGTTACAAGAACATTTTGTGCCTAAAGTTAACGTTGTAGCCTGCCGCCACAAGTTCAGACAGTTCAGACAGTTCAAACGTTCCTTTCTCTAAGGTAAGTTCGTCCTCCATTAAAAGTTTATCTTTGACTGCGGTCAGATAAGCACGTTCAATTAATTGGTCCCGCAACATCTCGCTCTCCATCTGTGCAAACTGGCACGGCACAGCTAGCCCGCGCAATGCTGCAACATACTGTGTCACCGTTTCGTCGGACCTTTGTGCCCGCAATCTGCATTGTTTAGGCACGGAGGGTCAGCGTCTGTTCTATACGCTACCAAACGGAGGCACAACGTATGATGAGGCTATGTCTGCGTTACAAGAACATTTTGTGCCTAAAGTTAACGTTGTAGCCTGCCGCCACAAGTTCAGACAGCGGGCACAAAGGTCCGACGAAACGGTGACACAGTATGTTGCAGCATTGCGCGGGCTAGCTGTGCCGTGCCAGTTTGCACAGATGGAGAGCGAGATGTTGCGGGACCAATTAATTGAACGTGCTTATCTGACCGCAGTCAAAGATAAACTTTTAATGGAGGACGAACTTACCTTAGAGAAAGCGATGGCGATGGCGTGCCAAGTGGAGTTAGCAGTACAGAATTCTTCCCTTCTCTCCGGCGGAAATTCACCTGCTCCCGTGCAGGCTATTACAGCTAAGCATGGCTTACGACATCAACGAAAATCACGTTCCTCCGGACAGCCGTTACATTCGCATTCAATGCACACAGAATCTTCATCGGGAAAACAAGGTAGAAATTGCTTTCGCTGCGGATCAACAAGTCATTTGGCTAACGCTAAAAACTGTCCTGCTGCATCATCCACCTGCAATAAGTGTGGAAAAAAAGGACACTTCGCTAAAGTTTGCAAATCAGAAGCTAAAGAGGTACGTGAAGTGTCTGTTCCTGAGTTAATGATACTCTGTTTGAATGACGTTAATGCAAATGACAAAATATACTGCAGCGTGGACATTGACGCTCAGAACGGAAGTGTCCATGCTCTTGATTTACTAGTTGACACGGGGTCATCAGTCTCAATACTACCAGAGACATTATACAAAAAACATTTTGCAAACTGCCTGCTAACTGAGCCCCAGGTTAAGTTAGTCACTTATTCAAGAGACCCTTTGCCAGTGCTGGGTTGCCTTGATGCCTCCGTATCCCACAATAATGTGTCGTCTCCCGCTAAGTTCTACATCGTAAAAACAGGATCTCCGCTCTTAGGCATGGACTTAATTAGAGCATTAAACTGTCACATTGTTGGGGATGCGGTAATGACGAAAACAGTACCCGTGTGTGAAACACAGGCCGACGAGACCACTCCCAAGCTTGTTGGATGTGTTAAAGGGTTCGTCCACAAAGTGCAAATTAATGAAAATGTCAAACCAGTGCAACAAAAATTACGTCGACTACCCCTGTCTGTGCGTCAAGAGGTGTCCTGCGAAATTCAGCGTCTCCTCAAAGCTGGAATTATTGAGCCCATTGATGCTTCCCCATGGGTTTCACCCCTCGTTGTGACACGCAAAAAGCAAGGGGGCATTCGAGTCTGCGTTGATTTACGCGAGTCCAACAAAAGTATTATTATGGACTGCCATCCACTGCCTCACATGGAGGAACTGTTTGCCGAGCTGAAGGGTGCGACGGTGTTCTCCCAGATAGATTTAGAAAGTGCATATCATCAACTGCCACTACACGAAGAGAGCCGAAACCTGGCTGCATTTCTAACGCATGATGGCCTGTTCAGATACACCAGAGTTCCGTATGGCTTAGCATCAGCACCATCCGCTTTTCAGAAGATGATGCACACCTTACTTGGTGATCTGCCTGGCTGTCAAAGTTACTTGGATGACGTGATCTGTTATGGAACTTCAAAATCTGAGCACGACAAAAATCTCAGAGCAGTCTTACAGCGCCTCACGGACGCTGGACTTAGGCTGAATTTTAAAAAAAGCTCATTTTCAAAACCGAGCGTCATTTACCTGGGCCATGTAATATCTAAAGAGGGATTGCGCCCCACTCCAGATCACATTGCAGCTATTGCTGAGGCTCCTGCACCAAAAGATGCGACTGCACTGCGTTCATTCTTAGGCCTCACGTCGTGGTTTAGCAAGTTCATTCCCAATTACGCCACGGTAGTTGAGCCCTTACGAAGTCTGCTGAGAGCAGCACCAAAGACTGAAATAAAATGGACGGAGGATGCCGAGAACAGTTTCCAGGCACTGAAAACATTACTAACCAACAGCCCTGCACTTACCCTATTCGACCTGAGTCTGCCAACTTTTGTCTCTACCGATGCATCTGACTATGGGTTAGGCGGCGTCCTGTCTCAGCTGCACCCGGATGGCAGTGAGCGCGTTGTTGCCTTTGCCTCTCGGACACTTTCACCTGCAGAAAGAAAATATAGTACAGTGGAAAAAGAGGCATTAGGGTGCGTATTCGCGGTGGAGAGGTGGAGGACGTATCTATGGGGACGTCGCTTCACCCTCAGGACCGATCATCAAGCACTTACAACACTGCTGGCCACAGCAGGTATGAATCGGGTTGGCATGAGAATAGCACGCTGGTCAGCAAGGCTTTTGTGTTTTCAATATGACGTAGTTCACTGTCCTGGCAAGAGAAATTTTGCCGCTGACTGTCTCTCCAGAATGCCAATTTCCTGTCCAGATGCTGAAATGACAACAGAACCAGAGCTGGTCGCGGAAATTGCTCCTCTCCTCACTGCACTGCCACTCGCTGATTTCAAAGCAGAGTGTGAATCATGCCCGGAGTTGACACAGCTGCGTGCAAAAATGCAGAATGGTTGGCCAACGTCAAGGAAAGCAGTTTCAGATGAACTTTCCTGCTACTTCTCAGTACGCCATGAACTGGCTGCTGATTCTCCTCTCATTATGCGAGGTTCGCGCCTGCTGGTTCCAGTATCTCTGCGCGCCAAGATAATCCACCTGGCACATGAAGGGCACCAGGGGATTGTCCGCACCAAACAGCGGCTGCGTGAGCTGTATTGGTGGCCGCGCATGGACGCTATGGTCAATGCTCTGATCACATCATGTGTCACTTGTCAAACGAGTGACAAATCAGCGAGGACCTACCCTCCTCCAATGCATCCAGTTGACCTCCCAGATGGTCCTTTCCAAAAGGTCGCGATGGACATCGTGGGTCCTTTCGAGCGAGGTTCTTATGATTGCCGTTTTGCCATCACTCTCGTGGACTATTTCAGTAAATGGCCGGAGGTGGCATTTGTGCCAAATGTCACTACGGAAGCAGTGATGTCTTTCCTTGCATCAGTATTCGCCCGTGAAGGAAACCCGTGCTCCGTAGTAACGGATAATGGGACTCAGTTCTGCTCCACTGCCTTTTCTGATTTTCTGAAAGAGAGAGGGATAAAACATATTCGGACAAGCGTTTACCATGCTCAAGCCAATGGCGCAGCAGAACGCTTCAACAGGGTGTTAAAAGATTGTCTTCAAGCTGCCGAAAAACACCACAAACCTTGGAAACAAGAGGTGACTACTCTCCTCCAAAGTTATCGAGCTACAGCGCATGCAACGACAAACCAGTCTCCATTCCAACTTCTGCGGGGACGACCGATGCGCACTAAACTCGATATCTTGCCAGTCCGCGACAAAGAAAGACATCAGGATGTTAGGGAAAGAGTCACTCTGCAACAAGAAAAAAGCAAGCGCTACACAGATGAGAAGAGAGGAGCCAAGGCGCCAAACTTCAAAGTGGGAGATAAGGTGCGGGTGCGCAAACCTTTCCATGTCAAGAAAACTGATGCCAAGTTCACCGATCCGGTTTCCGTGGAGCGGCAGACCGGGCCAAGCTCCTTCATTCTGAGTGACGGACGGAGATGGAACGCGGAGCGCTTGTCACTTTGTCGAGATAGGGCACAGGTGCCAATCACTGAGCCACATGATGAACTGACAGAGATTGTTTCGGAATCCCAGAGGAGCATGAGACAGAGAAATCCACCACTGTGGGTTAAGGACTTTGTGATGAACTGAATCCTTGTTGACAACTTTGTCCTAAAATGTAATACCTTGGTTAAGGCTTACTTAGGATTTTGTTTAGTTCCTGAGTTAGATAGGACAATAAGGTTATTGGGAAAGAAAACAACTGAAGAAATCTTAATATTCATAAGCACTGCATGTTATACTTGTTTACTATGTGTTTGAGTACAGTTTAGTATTGCAGGTCAGAGAAATGCTTCTTTAAAGAAAGGGGAATATGTTGTGTTCATTACTATACTATTGTAAATGGTACAGACTGAGTATAAATACTTACCACTAGGAGCACTGTGTTACTTTCCTGATAGTAGCTGGAAGGATACCCGAATGTGGATGTGACGTAGGGGATGTAAAAGGAAGGAGAAATACGTGCCTGCTCTTGAGTAAAGACTACGTTTTGATACTCCATGTTTGCTTCTAAAGCCTCCTGATTTCGCAACATAACATATTCCTCAACTAATAAATTGTCTTATGAATGATTTTATAGGGTATTTTATTCATGTTCACCCCCACAGACATACACCCACACGGTGCACGACCGTCCGTGTGACTTCGACTTTTAAATAGCCCTCGGACAATTCTAGTTAACCATCACTTCAAAAGCGTTTTTTACCGCTTTTGGTATTTAGCTAGGGCCTTATTGCATTTGTTGTACATAAACTTTTAAAAACCTGTGCGTAAAATGTCATAGGCCTAATTGTTTTAAAATGCTCAATTTGATTTTACTTCTCTCAGTTCTATATGACCCATTGCGATCAGTCTAGTCCTACATCCGCGACCACCATCCGTGTGCCTTTATTAATTTAGGAATTTCCAGTATACAGTATTGACATGCAGCTGCAATTAACCACCACTGACGTAGATCAGCGCAACACAGCGCGTCTGGAAACAAGCTGGAAACAAGGGAACCGGGAGGCACAGCCCTAGTGCGGTAAGCCTCAGGACTCACATTAAACATATAGAATCGGTAGAAATAACCCGGCGTTCCCCTTTAAGTTACATGCATCCTTCAATCACTTTATGCAATTTTGTTAACATGATTCAGTAATTCTGTTGATGTTACAACCAACACCATCACACATAGAATTCTATCTTATTTTTGTTAGGTTACAAACAACATCCAAGACACATAGTTTCAGTACAATTACAATAATATCCTTTTTTCATAAAATGGTTTTGGTCAAACTGAAAATAAATCGACTGATCATGTGTTTAGAGTGATCA
Source organism: Ilyophis sp. 1 JC-2022 (assembly GCA_022702515.1). Lineage (NCBI taxonomy): Eukaryota > Metazoa > Chordata > Actinopteri > Anguilliformes > Synaphobranchidae > Ilyophis > Ilyophis sp. 1 JC-2022. Next base: position 35,368,077 of record CM040400.1, read on the forward strand.
ATTCCTGTCCATGATCAGTCGGTTCACCCCTAATAACCACAAAAGAGAATGTCTGGCCACACTGATCTTTGAAATCTGTTATAGAGCCCATTGCATCTGATCTACTGGATGAGAAAAAGGAAGATGGCATCCTGACAAAGCACATGAGGAAGATAATGAATGAGAGAGGATGTGCAACTGTTATCTGTGGGTAAGATGAATGTGTTATCGCTTGTCTCTTAGGCGGGGGGAAGAGCCTGTGCTATCAATTGCCTGCCTGTGTGTCAGCTGGGGTTACCGTGGTGATCTCGCCACTGAAATCTCTTATCGTGGACCAAGTGCAGAAACTCACAACCTTGGATGTAAGTAAATCTACCTGAAGTAGATTTGTACATTTTATCTATCCATCTCCCAATGGATATATAGATTGATGCGTGCAAATCCCTGTTCTTTATCGTTTCAGATTCCAGCCACCAGTTTATCGGGCGATAAGAATGGCAGTGAGGCTGGGCGGATATACATGCAGCTGTCAAAGAAGGACCCCATTATTAAACTGCTGTATGCCACCCCAGAGAAGGTGGGCTACCAAAACCGCATCGTGTTTTTGTGTGTGTGTTTGTGTGTTTGTGTGTGTGTGTGTGTGTGTGTGTGTGTGTGTGTGTGTGTGTGTGTGAGTGTGTGTGTGTGTGTGTGTCAACCAATTTAAGAAAGTTCGTTTTTCAATTCTTTTTACTAACTCCATCTGTAACTTCAGGTGAAACCTCTTCGCGCAGGCCCCCTACTGGCTAGGACGCTGGTGTCCTGAGACTACTCAACTCAGACATTCATTGCTCTTGCAACCAAACTATGGATAGAAAGAAAAATTTCTGTGTTCTAGCTTTATTAGTCCTGTAAAACTTGCAATAAAACCGGGTCTCAAATAGTGGCCGGATCTGTAATTGTACAATTTCAGTGGAAGAATATTTAAATTCCAATTTAAGTCGATAAAATCAATATAAGGGAACTAATAGCCTGTTTTATAGTATATAAGCAATATCACACTTGAGGTCGTGCTGTTATACTGTATATAATCACGGCTGTGATTCAGTCGATAATCATGGTGATATTTACACTTGGTTCATGTGATTATATACAGTATAACACACTCCCTCTTGTGTGATATTGCTTAAATCAATGATGTATAGGTGTTAATATAAAAGTGATGCTTATCAATGCATTGATCTTCCACTTGCTTGTTAGCTAAGTATGATTTTAAAATACATTCACACAATAACCATGATGTACTTTTCATAAATTCATGTTCTTGAAACTGAACCTTTCACACATAACGTGAACATTCCACGCATCAACAAGCAGTGGAATACATTAAATTTTTACTCGGCACGAGGATAGCCTATCTATTTGCCACTATTGAGGTCTCGGTTGGTTATATTTTAGTATTTAGTAGTAGCAATTAGGTATATATGACAGCAGGGGCGTCATACAGGTACAATTTTTCAGGGGGTACAACTTTATAGCAGGGTAGGAATAGGTAGGCTAGTAGGCTACGTATCCTAGATGTGAGGCCAATAGTCTGAGTTTCAGCTGATTCTGCGAGTAGCCCATTTACACACATCTGAATTACCATTATTTGCTTCACAGTAGCCACAGCTGCTCGGCTACAACAGTCACAACCACTGATACAAGAGGTAGAAGGATTTACAGAAGATGCCATTATGATATGGTCTGATTTAATCAAGTGTTACAAACTTGGACTTGACATCTCTATTGAATGTAATGGATTATGAAAACTATCAAACAGGAAGTGATTTATGATCATAATTTATTGTAGGACTCAAATGAAAGCAAATCTAGCCTACATGGTCGACAATAATTTCACTTTTTCAATTTCAATTGCATGTTGCCTGTAATTACATTAATTGATTAAATAAACCTGGTAATTCAGTGAGCACCATAATTTATATTTTATAAGTTCTACCAAAGTTCAGTTGTGCTTTAACCCCTTTGCGCAGATGGAAATTTTGGTCAATTCTCACCTATTTAGGGGGTGCTCTGTTTCAGGTTTTATAACTCCAGGTGTGAGCATCACAGATACTGGGTAAATGGCTTAAATTACAAGACGGGTCTACCATTTACAATACGAATTTAGACCATTTACAATACAAATCAGATTTCTTTATTTTTATAATTTAAGTCAAAATAAAGTGCCACAAATGCAAAGAAACTTTGGAAAAATGCTCAAAAAAATGTTTTAGTTTTTTGTTAGTTTGCAACAAAATACTGAGAGCTACATAAGTGAAACAGGTAAATCTATAAAAGTTTTTGGAACATAAACTCCATGTCCACAAGTGTGCAAAATCTGAGGATGATATGCTGAACTACTAAAGATCTATGAGGCAAAATATAGGCAGTGCACCCTGTTGTTCATTAGTGTCTCCAAATCTATACAAATGGCTAAATTGTGGAATGCTCTAAATAAAAAAATGTATTTAACTACAAATCAACAGTTTTGGCTCATAAAACTCACTTTTGCATCATTTTCAAGTGGGGATTATTATATTTTCATCAGTATAGGGGTCCAAAACCCTATCCAAAAAATAGCATATTGCTAGAATACATGGTAGAATGAGACAATACTTTCACATGTTTATTTTGCATTTGAGTGAGCAGGGCTTTTCACAACTTTTTTGGTATACGATCAGGCTATTGTTGGGTTTATCTTGTTGCTATGACAGAATTCAAATTTTATATGATGAATAAATACATTTATGAACTCACACATAGATGCTATAGTCCACTATATCACGCATGGGTAGGTATAGACTGGATGAGGGGTTGCTTGTTAAATGGACTTGCTACAGGAAAATTGTGACACTTAGAAACTCCGTATTCGGCAGAGTTGTCACGAATCATCTACCAATAAAGTTAAAACATGGAGTTTGTGATATCCACTAATAGTTTGGCTGCAGGAGGAACGAATGTCTCAGTTGAGAAAAATCTTATCGCCAGCAGCATGGTCACAAAATAATACGTTGGACAAGACAGTGGTCGAGTGGAAAAACAAACGTACATACGGTGAGGTGCAAAGATTTGGGCACCCCTGGTCAAAATGCCTCTTACAATAGCAGCATGGTCACTAGGCATCTGCCAAAAGAGGTTAAATTAGTTTATTTTCATAATTTAGGTAAAAATCAAGTGCCACAAATGCAAATAATTTTTTGCTAAATGTTTTAGTTTGCAATGAAATGCTGAGAGCTACAAATGTAAATCAGGTAAAACTATACATTTCCTGGATCATAAACACATCTAGGGGTAATATGCAGAATTAATAAAGACTCAAAATGTAGGCAGTGTACCCTCTTGTCCCTTAGTGTCTCCAAATGTATCCAAAATGGCTAAATTGTGCACTGCTTTAAATAAAAAAATAATTATGTATTTAACTTAAAATCAACTGTTTTAGCTCATAAAACACACTTTTGCATAATTCTAAAGTGGGAATTACTATCTTTTCATCAGTATCGGGGCATAGATATCTATGAATCTAAACACAGAATCAAAACATGTCAATAAAACATCACTTTTGTCTGTACTCCACAGTGCGTAATCTTTTGCTGCATGCCCTGAGATTAAAAGTATTCTCTATTAAAAATAAATAAATAAATAAAAATAACCTTTCCCATTCATAATTTTGACATTCATCTAGCACATATCAGCACACAGTAAGTTGAAATAAGTATTTTCCATGCCCTAAGTGACAAGTATAGCACAGGAAGAGACTAATATGCCATAAGGCTTTATAAGTATATTATGTACGATGAGATTACAATAAAATAATATTCCACCATCAGGAAAATGTTGCCAAATGTTCTAGCTTCAATGAAAATCAGTAAAACATCAAACATGACTGGGCCACTAATGAATGCCTAACACTACAGTATGTGAAATGCACTCAAAACGCGAAAATAATATCAAACGTTGGACAAGACAGTGGTCGAGTGGAAAAACTAACGTACATACGGTGAGGTGCAAAGATTTGGGCACCCCTGGTCAAAATGCCTCTTAGAATTAATATCTAAGTGAGCAGAAGCTAACCTGACCTCCAAATGGTAAAAAGTTAAACATGACAGATTTCTTCAAGTTTTAAATCAAGATTTCCTTTTATTTAAATTTTTTACATTTTCATAATTGTAAAAAAAGGAAAATGGCGCCTGTGCTAAAGTTTGGGAACCCTGTCAGTTAGTAGGCAGCTAAGAGTCTTTCAATTCTTGCTTTTGGACTTTTTTTCCATTCTTCCTGGCAGAACCCCTCTTGCTCAGAAATATTCTTCGGCCTCCTTGCAAGCACGGCATGTTTGAGATCTTTCCACAGATTTTCAATAATATTCAAGTCTGGGGACTGTGGTGGATTTCGATGTACGCTTTGGATCATTGTCTTGCTGGAATACCCAACCTCTCTTCAACTTCAATGTCTAGACTGACCCGCGAACATTAGCCTCTAGAATTTCTTGATATTTTGTGGAATCCATTCCTCTTTACACCCGCACAATATTTTCTGTGCCCCCCACTGCCACACAACCCCAAAGCATAATGGATCCACCTCCATGCTTAAGAGTTGGCAAGGTGTTTTTCTCTACAAATGCTTCACCCTTTTTTCTCCAAACATACCTTTTTTGGTTGTGGCCAGAAAGTTACATTTTGGCTTCATCAATCCAAATCACATTGTTCCAAAATGCTTCAGGCATCTCAAGGTGTTCTTTTCCGTACTCAGTTCAGACGCTTTAAGGCTTCTTTCTGGCAACTCTGCCTTGTAGGTCGTTGTTGTTTACAGTATGTTGTATTGTTGTCCTGTGAACTAGACCTGGGCCTGCTACTCTTTTTTGCAGTGATGTGTGGGTTATTGTGAGCATTTCTCACCAGGTCTCGGGCCATTCTATCTGAAATTGTTCAATTTATCTTCCATTTTCTGATAATGTTTCTGACAGTGGAAATGGGTAGTTTGAAATGTTTTTTTTTTTTTTGCCTGTTCCTTATTGGTGGAAGTGCACTATCTTGATTCTGGCATCTTTGGACAACTGTATAGAGCAGTGTTTCTCAACCCTGGTCCTGGAGTGCTGCAGGGTATGCTGGTTTTTGTTTTTGCCTTAATATCAGCAACCAATTCAGACCCAAGAAACCAGGTGTGGTGAATTAACTGTTATCGGCTGCTTTAATTGATTAATTAAGTACCGAGTAACAACGAAAACCAGCAAACCCTGTGACCCTCCAGGACCAGGGTTGAAAAACACTGGTTTAGAGGAACCCATGGTTGTTAACACCAGAAAGAACAGCCACTGCAGTCGGGTGCTTTAGAAGGCATGGAGTTACTTCAGAATAATTAATTCAGCCCTGGAATTATATTCACCTGACCCATTGAAGCCCTAACGAGTAAATCACCTGGGCATGGGCCTTAGTAATAATCTATTTAAAAAGTAACAAAGAATAAACCAAAAGGGTTCCTAAACTTTTTCACAAGGCGTTTTTTCTTTGTCTTTTTTTTTCATTTTAAAATTAGAAGAAATGTATCATGTTCAACTTTGTACCATTTAGAGGTCAAGTTAGCTTCTGTTCGCTTAGATATGAATTGTAAAAGGCATTTGACCAGGGGTGCCCAGATTTTTTAACCCCACTGTTTTCCACTTATAGTTTGGTTGCAGGAGCAATGAATGTCTCAGTTGAGCAATGTCACGACGCCGGCGCCATGGCCACTAGGCATCTGCGTGAAGGGGTTAAAGCTTAAAGTCTGCACTTTAACCTCATATTCACTGTTCAAATCCAATGTGCTGAAGTACAGAGCCAAAACAACAAAAAATGTGTTGTTGTCCTAACACTTTTGGAGTGCACTGTATATACAATTTGTTGACTGTTGGAACTTATGTTAGGGATTTCTAAATTTGAAACTGGATGTTAAACCTGCTAAATTGCCTCAGGTGTTTGGGTCTTACCTGTATCTATGCATTTACTCAGGTGTCTATTTCTGTATTTTCCTCAGGTATGTGCCAGTGGCAGGATGATCAGTGCCCTGCAGAACCTGTATGAGAGAGGACTTCTTGCACGCTTTGTCATTGATGAAGCTCACTGTGTCAGCCAGGTTCGTGTGTTTGCAGACGTAGTGTACTCGATGAAACTAGCCACAAGATTTCTGCAGGATTCACTTCTTGATGTTTTTAGCTTTGGTTCTTAACAGTACAGTGCTCATCAAGGACAGTGCATCTCCCACTTTTCACAACTACAAAAGTTTTAGTACACTTTAGTTGTATTTTCCTACGCTGTTTTTAGTGTAATTTAAGCAGTTTAACTTTTGTAAATAACCTCAAATGGCACAAGTGCAGCACGTATGTGGGAAATTTTACAGCAGTGATGCTGTGAACTTTCAGAACCATATAACTGTCCTTGGCAAGAATACATTACTACAATAGGTTGAGCAGTTATTACTGCAGAAAGTGGCCATTTTAATGCATCTTAGATTTACATTTATTTGTTTTCTTTGTAAAATAAAAGTTATGGATGTACGAATACTTTTGACCTGTAGTGTATGTCTGCTATTTGTGTTAGGGAGTGGTGGTTAGGGCTTTGGCGATATACCGCAAAGATAATTATCGAATGCAATAACGCCCATCGTCACCATGTCGGGAATTGCCTTTCTTTTTGTCTTTTTTTTTGTTAATTATACCTGTTGCAGTGGTAATCTAAACGTCACGAGGCCGGGTGATATTCTTCCGGGGAAAATCTGTTATCTATCAGGCCAATCGCCAGCAGGGCGTTGCAGCTTTCATGTCATTGACAAAAACAAATCACATGATCGCATGGAAGCTGTATGGCTGCTGATTGTCTGTCTTATCAACACCCAATAGTTATCAGTGGTGATGTTTTTTTTCAGGAAGCATTTTACGTGGCCTCTGAAGTTGGTATGCTTACTGTCGCATATTAGGTATACTTATACTTAGGGGGGGGGGGGAAAAGGCAATACCCACATGATGGTGACGGCCGTTATTGCATTTGATAATTATCAATGTGGTATATCGCCCAGCCTTCGCGGTGCTGTCATTATTTAACATCTTTCTGAACGTAACACGCCTGTTGCTCTCCCCAGTGGGGTCATGATTTTCGACCAGACTTCAAGCGACTGCATGAGCTGCGACAGAAATTTCCAGGTGTTCCCATCATGGCACTGACAGCAACAGCCACACCCCGTGTGCAGAAGGACATCCTGCACCAGCTGCAGATGGGCCGGCCCCAGATGTGCGTACACCCTTCCATTAATGTCTTTATTTTGAATAGCCCTGGTCTGATAATGTATCCTTTGTCTGTTATTATTTATTTTATTTGATTGATTTTATTTGTGATTATGATTAAAATAACCTGTCACCATGGGCAGGCATTGGATGTCCCCTCCAATATTTTCATAGGAATTCATTGCTAGACTAGCTTATATGCTTGTGAGATAATAATGCTGTAATGGCGACAGCTGTCTCTCGGAGGAGTGAGGCGGCGACTGGGAAGGCTGAGATCCGCTTTGACAGTGGACAGAGACCGCAACACTGCGTGTATGGAGGAAAGTTCTGGAGGCGGAGTTTGTGTTTTGGATTGCTTATGACACTGGACATCTCGGGACAGTGGGGGCTATTTTTAATCATGGCTGCATTCCACTTTAATTCACTTGATTAATGCAGTGATTCTATTGAATGTCTTTATTTGATATGTTTGTTTGTCTTTTTTGTTTGTTGTTTCTGGGGCTACAACTGAAGTTCCCTAAAGGGAAATAAAAGTTATTCTATTCTATTCTAGACTAAGTGGTCTAGATGGGTAAAGAATGGCCGAGTTATTAGCCAGTCAAAGTTCACAAAAAAACGTAACTTCTACGCAAAGGCATATCTGAAATTTAAAAGATTGTGTTTGTTTTTGGTAGCAGTATGGATTTACCAAAGAAATACATTTTTTGCCTTCATGCCAAGTACTAAAATTAACCTATGAAATCGTGACGCGTAGATGTGTGACCAATAAAGGACTAAGTTACTGTTATATTATTTTGTCTTGGCACAGTTTTTCACATTGATGCTGTTGTTATTGTTATGAAAATGTTGTTATTGTTATTTATTGTAATTAGTAAAAATGGTAAATGTAGTTGTCAACCTGTCAACATTTGCAGAAATGTACTGTGACAGATTTAGTTACATAACTAATATTCTCTTGTAGTTCTTCATTCTGGCTGTTCTGTGCCAATTTGTTCTTGTTGTCATCACGTCTGTGATATGTGTTCAATATATCACGCCTTATGTGTCACTCTCGGTTTGAGTGTCTGCCAAACAAGACAGTCTGGCTCTGCGCTCGTTCACAAACCTGACTGTTATCTGGTGTTTTATTCTAAAAAAAAATCTTTTTTCTTTTCTCACACTAACTTTTTTGCAGCTTTACCATGAGCTTCAACAGACATAACTTGAAGTATGCTGTGCTGCCCAAGAAACCAAAAAAGGTTGCTGAGGACTGCATTGACTGGATAAAGAAGCACTACCCACGTACGTCCTTTTCCCAGCATGCTCTACCCACATTCACATTTTCCCAGCATGCTCTCTATTGGTAAATTATACATTGGTTTATTCAGAGGCCTATTCTACAGTAACTTACAGTTTACAAATGCATATTCATTAATAACGAAAAAACTATGTTTTAAGTGAGAAGTTTGGCTTGGTCAAAAGCTGCAAAAGACAGGAAATTCAAATGCGCACCACCAAGCCAAACTTCAGCTCTCTGCACCATCAGGGATTTCCTGAAGTTTTTTGTTGTTAATGTTACTTATCTTTTGCCCAGGGGTCACATCAGTGCCTGATGGTCCAGCAGAACGGTGCATGATTCTTTACTGCTGGTTACTGCCAGTTCTCCAACACTGAATTTATTAGTACCAGAATATTGGGAATCGAACCTGCCCCTCTGAGTTAAAACCAAATTCCCTTACCATTATACTATACTGTCGCCCCTACTACACCACATTGCTGCTGTACAGGCTGTGATGCTCTACTGCAAATGGACTGTAGACTCATAGTAAACTGCTGCTCTTTTTGTTGCAACCCTTGCACGCACAGGGGATTCTGGGATTGTCTACTGCTTGTCCCGCAATGACTGTGACACGCTGGCAGACAGCCTGCAGAGAGCGGGCATTGCAGCATTGGCTTACCATGCTGGGCTGAACGACAGTGACCGGGAGTACATCCAGAACAAGTGGATCAATCAGGACGGCTGCCAGGTGGGATGGGCCCAATACCCCCACACTCACTCACCCAAAGAGCCACTGCCAAGTGTATTACAGCAAGCAACACCAAATGCACATAACCAGGAGAATTACAAGCACCAGAACAGGCAGTTACACTGTAGGTATTTAGTGCAAAGCTCATCGGACGAGAGCAGGGGTGGGCAATTCTTTTTTTTTTTTAAAGAATTTGTTTCTGATTTTTCCCCATTTTCTCCCAATTTAGTAGCCAATTGAACCCCTATTCTACTTCAATTCCCCCCATGTAGCAACCGCTAGAGAACCACCGCTATACAACCCCGTCAGCCGGTAGTAGGAAAGAGGCCGCCACGTCCTCTACAGGGCGCGACTCCCCAAGCTCCTGACCGTGATTCCAACTCGCCCGGGGCCTTATTTTGCGTAGCGATTCTCATCCGAGCCCTCCCCCCACCCGGAAGCAGCCGCCAATTGCTGCTCCCACAGGGCGCTGGCCATGCTCGGAAAATGGCAGGACCGGGGCGCGAACCCCGATCCTCGGAGTACAACTGCGCTGACTGAAAGTCAGCGCTTTTACCGCTGTACTACCGCAGCGGCAGGGGTGGGCAATTCTGGTCCTGGAGGGCCGGTGTGTATGCAGGTTTTTGTTTCCACCAATTACCCTGGCTAAATGAGTTAATTGGCTGTTATATTATTATTATGTAAATTAGTTCATATAATTTATTTTCATTATTAAAATTTTTTCGTCATCTTCTTTTTCCTGCCAATTTCATCATCACAAATGCTCCAGTGCCACAATCAACAATTATCCCCATTGAAGATTTAGCTATACATCTGCCAATAACATCTGGTCAAAGTACCCAATTGCAGGATACACAGGCAAAATTAACAATGTGCAAAAATGTGTACGCTTTTGGACATAAACGGAAGTGCATATGTGATGCTATATGTTATAATATATAGAATTGTTGTAAGGCTATTTACTGTGTTTACTATTTACCCAGTTTATTGTGAACTGCATTCAATGTTCATTACTAGGGATAGCTGCTACTTTATGGGAAGAATGTGCTTTCTTATCTGTTCTGTAGTTACTTCGATGACGTTTCTGTATGTCGCTTTGGATAAAAGCGTCTGCTAAATGACTGTAATGTAATGATGCTATTTCAGCCAATAGAAACTCCCTTCATTCATCCATCCTTCCATCTCTATTATCCACTATCTAACCCGCTTATTCCTGGTCAGGGTCGCGGGGGCGGGGGGGCTGGAGGTAGGCACTCTTAGGTTTTAATGGATGAGATGATGAAGAATCAGCAGTGTTATAAAGTATTGTTTCATAACAGAAACAGTATTCATTCTAATCGTATTGTCCAAAATACATATTTTTTTCTTTCCGTGGTTGACGCCTTTGTTCATTGGTCAGTGTGATATGACATGGTATTGTTTTTGTTTTGTGCTCACATGAACACACTTATAGCCAGGAGCTAGCTAGCCAATGCTACGATATGTAACGTGTGTCAAACCTGGTACTACCATACGTTGTGTCAGGTTAAACATTGGACTGGATCCATTTTTGAACTACTGGAAATAAATGAAACCCTCTCATAAAACAAAGTAAAAGACCACCAAATGAGTCACTGGAACGAACTTATAACCTGGCACTGATGCGTTCAGCAGAAATACAACTAGCAAAATGCGCACCCCTACAGCACGGCAACTATGACAAACTACAAAATATAGTAAGTGCTGCATAGGCTACAACCTGAAACAACCACAATACTACTTTAAAATGTGCTTCAGCATGCCAGCAAAACTTGGACTGTAGCAACATGCAATGTGGTAAAATAGAAGAAAAGCAAGGTTTTTCCTGGCAGAGAAATGGGTTTTGGTACGTATGTGAGCGCACGTGGTGCGTGGGCAGCAAATTTTTTTTGCATTAATTTTACCGTAACTACAGTTTTTGGAGTACAAAGAGCCCATGTAGGCTTTGGTTGTAAAGTACCAGTAGGGTTGTGTTTAGGAGTTAGGTTTTAGAAATCAAAGGTCCTTGAAGCTTTTTGAATATTTGAATATTACACCATTTAGGCAATTTTGATAGCGCACACACAGAAAAATAAATAAACAACACTAAAACAGAAATAAAGAATAAGTGTAGCTACAAGTTTTGTTTTTTTTAACGTACAAAAGCACCGTGTGTGTTTTTACATAAGAACAGCAACGTAGACTATTTCAGCCCTAAATGCGATAGGTCACTGTGGAAATGTCAACTGTACGGGACTTTGGCGAAACGTAACAATAAACTCTTCAGGGTTAATCATAACACAGTGGTAACTGCATATAGCCTACAGGTAAGATATTTGGTTTCATTAACATATGTATAGCTACGAGAGATTTTGGAGAGAAAAAATTAGGTGTCTTCTAAACCGAAAGTGCATCAGGTAGCCAGTAGCCTACAGTAAGAAATGGAAAATGCCGAATGCTTAGGCCTATTTGTACAAAAAATATATTATTGTTTCTAGTTAGCTATATCTGAACATGATTTTCTTGTAAACGGTGAATTTTATGCATTTTGCAGTCTGTGGCAAGATGAGGGTTGTAAGTGTTTTGGGCTATTAATAGCACCCTCTTATTTTATTGCACTGCAGTATAAATCCTGCAGGTTTTCTTAAAGCTGTAGCCTAGTCTATAATTTAAGACAAACATGAATACTGTAATTGGGACCGCTATGTCTACCACTATAGTATGGGGCATCAACGTGGATCGGGTTAAAGCTTTTACCTTTTCAGAAGTTAGGGCCTCAAAGGTAGCCTAATTCAAAATTGGAGCGTGTTCCATCCAACTCGCTGCGCACGCCATGTCTTTCTACCGAGTCGCCCCAAAGATTTAGGTTGCACTCTGCCACAGAATAGCTGAGCCGCATTTCTATACAGTCTATGGTTTTTCGCATTTTCTACTCGTCTCCTAGTACTGACATCTTGAAGGCGACTAGTACAATATATATCTCCATCCGCTGGCCGAAAGACCATATTGCACCCAAAAAATTCAATTAAATTTATTCGGATATGATTCTATTTGCCGTTTTCTCAATTATTGTCATTTTGGCGGTCGCGATTTCCCTTTGGCGGTCCGTGAAATCATTTTGATGGCCGCCAAATTATTTACTATGTCGGAAAAACCCTGGAGAAACAAACCAACAAAGGGAAAATCAGTCGACCTCTAGCTAGAGCACGCCGCAAATACATATGCTCTCAGGCAAATCCACAACAGGTGTCATCAATTTCCAATCAAGACTTAGGTGAGTCGAGTGAAATGAGTTGGCACACAAAGAATTAAAGGGCCACACTCACTAGGCAGCATAGGGAGGTAACTACGTTCATAGCTATAACTTTCATGATCTATTGATTAATGTTACTTGGTAGAAACTGTCCAAAAACTGATCCAGTTCAACATTTCATCTGGCGCAACGTATCGTATTACCTGGGGGGGTTTAGCTGGATAACTGCCCTGAGTAAAACCCGGAACCTTCCCAAATCTGGACCATGGACTGAAGTAAAAAGAACTGTTCCGGTATTTACCAGCTTAGTCAGTAAACCTGTTTCGTAGTACACCCCCCAGGTTTGACACACCTTGCATAGCAAAGGCGTCAACAGCGGGGAAAAAGAAGAATGAATACCATGTCATTAAAGTACCCCTCCTCACGTTTTAAACCGTTAAATTTAAAAAATATATATTTATTAATAATTTGTTTGTTTTTTCCACCAAAAAATTTTCAATAAACTACTGAAAATGACATAGTAGCATCTCTACACCTTTAACCCTCATTGAGAATGCCAGAATCTATGAATGTGCAAATTAACAACGCCCCCATGCCCTCACGGCACCCACTCCTTCCCCACGTAAGCCGGCACAAATAAGGGCACACGGGATGGTAAAGACGCAGCTTTAAGTTCACAAATGTCGTTGAAGGTGTGCTTTAACATACAGAAATTGAGAACCCAGTTGGAATCAGTGAAATTAAGCACAATATCGTTCCAACAATGTTGGCTATGTTTGCGGACTTATACCCTCCTCTCCAACAAAACAGCATATGCACCCAGTAGTGCAATAGCCTACTTGCAAATGTGTCAAATGTGGACGCAACTGAAATCTGGCCTGGTGTGATCGGATGTTGGAAATCCGATTCCTGAAGTGACTAGTGTAACCGTAGCCTAAATTACATTTTCTAAGTTCTTACATTGTTATATACGGAAGCATATCCTCACCAAAATTCTAATGAAAATACCAATCGCCGATTGCATTTAGTTTTCATTTGATGTGCGCAAAAAACATAATTCAAATGAAAATGCAAAAGGCCACTTCGCGTTTTCATTTTCAAATTAATGTACGCACTTTATCTGACAATTTGAAAGTGTTAATGCAAATCCATTTCACATTTAATTTAGCTCACCCTCTACGACACAACCCTGCCATAATTTAAATGAAAATTAAAAACCACATTTGCATTAGCAGTTTCTTATTGTAATCGCATGATCCATGAGAAAAAGGAAATGATAATTTAATTTGCCATTTCACATTTCATTTTCATGATTTTGTGGCACAAGAGTGACTTAAGTCAAATGCGATGGCATTGCATCCGTTTACATTATCATTTCCGTGTGGTCACGCAAATACCCTGCCAAACTCAAAATTGGAAATGCAACCTCATTGCAAACATTTTAGATATGACAAGATGCGCAACTGACACTTTTTCCTATTGGTTTTTTTGTCCGCACAAGGGGAAGTGATCAGGCATGCACAGTAGTGTTTTCAGTTAGCTTAGCAACTAAAGTTACATAACGTTATGCTCAGAATGGCGCACATCTTACCGGCTTTAGCCGGATTTAAAGTTGGTTTTTGTTGCATTGTCAAAATCATAAAGGGTTGTAAGGAATGGTACTGGGTCCTGACAACCTTGGCATACATAATCTAAAAAGCAAAGGGAGACTTTCGTCTGTCTGTAAGATGTGCCAGTTAGTGAACTGTTTTGTATAAACTCCATTGACCTCGTCAGTCAATATAGTCTGTGTAATAAGTTCCAACTGCGTACAGAGCCAAAACAACAAAAAATGTGTCACTGTCCAAATACTTGTGGACTGCACTGTATTTCAGCATAGCAGAATGAGGGAGATTCCTGGGGTTGTTTGGTTTTTTCCACTAAATAAATTATTTCAGTGCAGGAATTCATAGGACATGAATGAATTAAATCTGAGACTGCAATTCGAAGTTGAGTCTCGGGTCACAAGTTCTCTCGTGTGAGACAAAGTCTATGCCGCCAATTAGTCACAAGTAACTCAAATCGTGACTCATGTCAGTCCTGGACTTGAGGACAACAACACTGGTTACAGCTCCCATTTGTTTTTTTGGTTCTTGCTTATGGCTCTTTTTTTTCCCTCTCACCCTGCCTCCCAGGTGATCTGTGCAACAATTGCATTTGGTATGGGCATTGATAAGCCAGATGTGCGGTATGTGATCCACGCCAGCCTGCCCAAGTCTGTGGAGGGTTTCTACCAAGAATCTGGACGCGCGGGCCGAGATGGGGAGATCTCCCAGTGTGTGCTCTTCTACTCTTACATCGACGTCATTCGCATCAAGAGACTCATAAGCAGTATGTACCTCACAGGCCTCGTCTTCATTATCATCATTACCTGCTTGAAGTGTTCCAACAAACTAATACTGTACTCCTGGGGGAAGCAAACTCAGGAAAAATGTTTGCATAGACATCCTGCAGCAAGAATGTGCATCAAACTTCAGTCATTTTAAGGTTTTCCACTTGGATAATTTGGGGTTCTCTGTCCATCCAAACATGTTTTGCTTGCTGTTCAAATACTATCTGAGTTTCTGGTCTGATAAGTTTGGTTTTGGTTGCAACTTGCATGTTAAAACCCAGATTTTAATATCTCAGCCGTTTTAGCACCAAGCCACTTGGCAGATCAACTAATCTCATCCATATCTTAACATAAATATGGGAAAGATTTGTTCAGCCGTTTTCATATAGTTAAGTACATTAAAAAATTGTATTTAGAGTAAGACTAATATACAACTAATCGCTAAAGGAGACATAGCGATATGTTGGGCATGACATGGACTAATGTTTTTGATGGGTTACATTTCTGTTTATTGTACAGTTTTAAAATAAACCTTTGTAATTCTACGATACCGGAAATTAGTTGGCCATTGACTTAACATTGGGACATACATTTTTTAGCCACGTGATGCTAACTGAACAATCGAACGACCCTTGAACAACTTGGGAGACTCCTTAATGCGAGATTTCTCCCAAGTTGAATCTACTCGCTCTGTCTCTGATGCTCTCATTAAACTGCCACATCACAGCAACTGGCCGTAGGCTACTAACTTATCTATTTATAACCTAAATCAATTCGAGAGAGCACGGTGGATGTTTTCGTTAAGATATTTTGCCAGGTCAGTGATCAGAAGTTCCACACAACTGACTGAACGGCACAACTTCTAACTGCTACCGTTAGCTAATGACAAAGCCAGAAGAATACAGCTACTATCTAACTTCGCTAGCTAGATAAAAACAAACTTATATTACCTACTAATGTTAACGTTAGCTACAAGCGCCACATTGTGTGAGATATCTGCTAGCTAGTAACATTACAAGCCCTGGCCCTGTGCCACACGTGGAACCCATTACACTGCAAAGCAATGCAGGACAATTAATGTTAACGTTACGTTAGTTATGCGAATGGGTACATTAACGACGGAAGCATGGTTTATCAGCTAGAAATCAATAGCCTAACTTACTTAACGTATTGTAAGTTGTTTTCAGTACAATGCAACAAAAATAACTATCTTAGCCAAGTGAAAGTGCTAACATTAGCTATATCTTCCATTGCCATGTGGCACTAGCCAGATTGTTAACTTACATTGGGTAAAAAAGAGATTTAAAACTGGAAGAGCCTGACACAGATATTTACCAGGGAGAGGTATATTGCATACCAGCACACAAGCAATTAATTTGGTAGTGGTGTTCTTACAGGAATTTAGTTGCAAGGCTCAACATCCAAAAACTGTAGGTAGCCTTGTGTAATGGTAGTTTGCGACTGCTAACTTTAGCTAGAGTAGGGTTTTCTTATCCAAAAATGATGAGGTTGATGATAAAAGCAACAGATGACAAAGAGGAATCAACTGTTTTAATATACACATCTGGTTGTGGGAAGAATTACAAATGCATTCTTCAAGCAAATATTCTATTACATCAGCTTATATAGGTTTCAAAAGAGCCAAAGAGCTGTGGTTTTATTCTATAGGATCTGTGTATTCTACATTTCTCCTTATCAGAGACTGATTCTCGTGGGTCCTGCAGGAGAATCAGGAGAAAGGGAGATCCCTTATTTGTCTCACCTACTTCACATAGAATGGATAAAGAGGAAAATAAGCTATTCTTAATATCTACCGAAGAATTGTAAAAAATATCATTATTTATATAGTGGCTTATATTACTGATTAGGTGAGTAAACATTTCAACTTTTTAACCTTAACCCATCATTCCCTCCTTTTAAAACAAAATTCATCAGACATTTTATTTCCTTTTCCTGCTAACAGAGTACTTCAGCAAAAAGGGGAAGGGGAATAGAGGTAGGATTTGTCTGTCTTCACTGTGTCCCTCATAGTTTTGATCAGTGTCTGTATCAGTATCATTGATGCGAGCCGTCAAACTCGCATCCCCAGAAATACCCCCATCATTTCCTCGGCAGGGAAATAGTTTGTTTTCCTTCAGTAATCTCTTCACACTGGAGGGATACAGCCAAAAAACAATCATTCATCAGCCGCTTCAACATCCACATCCTCATCTATCATCTATTACTGATGATACACCTTCATCACAAAATGACATGTTAAACATTAGAGTAAATATACTATGAGTCTAGATATGCAAAAACTGTTTCATATAGATCATTTTAACGTCTGTGATTGTTCTTCTAAGCTTGCGATACATATAAAGAGCCATAAACAAAGTGACAATAGAGAGTGCCCAAATAACTTGAGCAAAGATAATCCAACTCTGACCAAATGGAATCCCATCCCCAGCAATAGCCTGAACCGCTTGGTAAACTTTAATGGCAGTGTATCACTTCTGAGCTTGCTTTACATGCACTCTTAAAATTCAGCTTTTTGAAGTTCAACTTTAGCTTTTGCTATTTCTAGTCTCCATCTCAGGTTTGGCAGGATATCATCCATCTCATAGGTATCCACTGTCCAAGTGTGGGGCTCCAGGTGGATGTTAGGGTTGTGTAGGGTCTGTAAAAGTACTTGTTCCATGTGGGTTATGGAATGTGTATTTGGAGTCACACAAACAGGACTAGTAGAGCAATAATTATCATTAATAATGACTTCACCTGTTCCACACCATTGAGTATGTGATGCCTGGACTGGCCGTACATTGGCAAGTTTTAGTCACCTCAAAACTGGTGGAGAAATCCGAAAGATTAATTCTAGAAATACAAGTGCCATTACAAAACACGTTTCTATCAAACATATTATCATTCTCGTCGATGGACGCTTCTGTGAGCCACCTGCACCAGTGTGGAAAACGATCTCCACAGGGAAATGGAAGGGCAGTTATACGGCGTATTGGATACCCAGGGCCACAATCTAGAGGGAATGTAACAACACCCCTCAGAGCGTTATCGGAGTCAACACAGCCCTACTTCTACCCAACTCTCTACTGACCTTTTTTCTCTCTCTCTTTGACAAGATGGGAGATGAGCAAGCATTATATGGTATAATTCTTGCACTTCATCAGTTAAAACAGGAAACATGTCACATAGCTTTTCCCAACGTGTAAGATCCATATCCAATTTTATCTCAAATACGTGTCATACACTAAGGGGGTAGATAGTGTACCATCTAGAAAGTTTAACTAAACCAAGTGCTCTAATATGCTTAACTTCTGGTAGACTCTGCATTTTAGTTTATTTGAGATAAACACTAAATGTATTGTTATTAGAAGTTGATTGATTAGTTTTAATGCAAGACAATCAACCATTTCCTTACATCTGTACTCAAAGTTTGTAGGGATGGTTAATGACCCTCCTGAAGAGCAGAGGCCAGTATGTCACTCCATCCAGGCCTCAAAATTGTGTCTCTAAATTAGTTCTTGCTACACAGAGCTGATAATTAATTCAGAAGCAGATATCAACCACTGAACAACCCTGGAAATACATATTTTTATGTACAATGGAGTTTTATCATTGTAGTCATTATGTAATAGCCTAAATGCATTGGATTTTTGTGTTTATTTTAAAGCAAATAATAATAAAGCTAAATTGATCCTAAAAGTGTGGACTATTTTACACGTGCTTCAGTCAGGTGTTAGACCAAGAGTAGGCAACTGTATAAAATTAAGTACTTACCACTGTCTTACTTTGAATACTGGAAACAGTATTTCACTGTCGATTTCACAAAAAATATTCCATTGGAAGCATACCAGTAATAATAATAACAACAGTTATCATATTAGTAGTAGGCCTACTAGTACGAGGCTAACATAATTAATATTATATACATAGTTATTATTGTTATAGCCCAAATAGCTGCGGGGATATACTTTTGGCACACCGATGCCTGAAGCTAACGTTAGACCTCGCAATACAACCCATGTTTAGGGCCAGGTTATGCATGCTTCTTGAAAAAAATAAATGTTTGTTGTGATATCGGCTCATTCATTACCCTACATGTTAGCTACATGCTCACCTGCCTGCAACCACCTGCTCACATGAAAGTTAGCTAAGAATTAAGTAATGGAAGTCTTCCCTAGTTAAGAAGCAAGTTAGCTGTAACCATGTACTTACACTGTTTTGGACTGTGCAGCCCGTAAAGTTGGAGGGGACAGGGAGACAAGGCATCGCTCCATCCTTCAAAAACAAACCAGTTGCAAATCCCAACTTCTTCTGCTGTAAATTCGCTAAACTCTCTTCTGAAAAATTAGCACTGCAGACCTGCATTTATTTTAAAATTTATTTTAGATAAAGGCTGTCCGTGGCTCTCGATAAAATTGATCAATTTTTTCAGTGTGGGTTTTTTTTCTGGAAAATTGTAAAGGGTGTTTTTGATATTGCACCCAGGAAATACACCAAAACTACTCGCCATGCTTACAACTTTCCGAGTGATAGAGCGGGAGGATCCCTGAGAAAAGGGGGTGTATAACAACTGATGAAAGGGAGGGAGTAAAAAATTTCCAGATAGTGAATCATTGACTGAGAGGACCAAATAATGTTTACTGGTTGGGTTTTGATCCCGCCCTGATCAAAACCTTGCCTGATCAATTAAAGGCAATGGTGAAAAAAAATCCATATCTCAATTTAGGCATATCACTTAGTACTGATAGTTGAGTTATGTTTATTCCACCCCAGGATGACAACAATTAACCATTGAAATGCTGAATCATCGATTTGAGTTGCCAATCTCTTCAAATATACAGTATATGTGTTATTGGCTACGGTTGTACGGTACATATCATACCTTTTATTCATCCAGCTCGAGTGTCATTCACGCGTGAATATTGCTTTCTGTTTTCCTTGTGTTTCCGAAGTGTTGCATTACTTGCGTGCCTGTAGGTGCAATGGATTATGGTCATTGTAGTTATTGTGACACTTATTTCTGATACGCGAACAGATCGGGACCAATCGCAGACACCAGA
Organism: Ilyophis sp. 1 JC-2022; assembly: GCA_022702515.1. NCBI lineage: Eukaryota > Metazoa > Chordata > Actinopteri > Anguilliformes > Synaphobranchidae > Ilyophis > Ilyophis sp. 1 JC-2022. The sequence goes on from CM040400.1 coordinate 35,388,013, forward strand.
ATAAATAGGAATAGGCTTTATTCGTGGTCGACAAACACAGGTCAATATCCAGCAATAGAGGGGAGGCAAAAATGTAGTAAAATCAGGGTAGGAGCAGGGCTAGGATGGGGAAGGGCAGGTGGACAGGAAGGCTGGAGCAGGGCTGGAACAGCAACAGGCAGGACAGGAGCAGGCTGGACAGGCTGGACAGGCAGGAGAACAGGAACTGGACGGGTACACAGGACTGGACACAGGAACGAGGAGCAGGCAGGAAACAGGCAGGTATATAATGCTGGAAAGTTATGAGACGCAAGCACAAGACGATCTGGCAGAGAACACAGAAACAGAAGAGACTAAATACAAAACTAACAAAGAAAACAAAGAGGAACAGGTGAGACGAAACAAATGAGAAAACACAATTCAGGTGAGGGGAAGTGGCGACAGAAAATGGAGGGAGAGAAGGAAAACACGGAACGGAAAAACCAGACGTAGACTATGACGTGGAGGCACGAGACGTGACATATTTCAGCATGAACTGTGTTGAGTAGCCGTCTTTTGAAAACTACAACTTGAAAAAACTAGCACACTGAGCTCAGAAAAGAATGCCGTTTATCCACCAATAATTCAAATAATCAAACCGATGTCGATCAATTAGTTATTTAAGCTCCGAAAAAAACAGCTAAATTTCTGTGAATCACTCAGAACCATTGCCAAGAGCTTACCGTGCCACCACAGTCTGGGGTTACCAGGGGGAAACACTGAGTTTTGGCTTGGTGGTGCTCTTTTGAATTTCCTGTTTTTTGCGGCTTTTGAGCAAGCCAAACGTCACAATTAAAACACAGTTTTTCGTTATTAATTAATCATAAGGTCAGAGAAAAACCTTTTCTTGAGAAGGGTCTCCAGCTGAGTGCAAAGGGTTAAAAAGTTATAGTGTTTTTAGGCCACTTGGTGAATTGTGGGTCCTGATTCGTAGGCCTGTGAATAAGGGGTGTTTTTACTAAGAACTCCCTTTTCTCTCTCCCTCCCATTTGTTTCTGGCTCTCTCCTCTGTAGTGGACAGAGAAGGCAACCACCAGTCAAAATCGATCCATTTCAACAACCTCCACAGCATGGTACACTTCTGTGAGAACCTGATGGACTGTAGGAGGATGCAGCTGCTGGGATATTTTGGGGAGCACACGTTTAATCCCAGCTTCTGCAAGGAGCACCCCGAAGTCATCTGTGACAACTGTGCACGTCCGAATGTGAGTGTGTTCCCCGTCCTCAGCATCTCAATGGATTTTATTTAACAATGTAAGAACAGAAGAGTACATCATGAGGAGGACAGGCCATTTTGTGCCCGTCTAGGTTTCTAATTAACCTCCAGTCTATTGAACATCCAGCACTGTTATAAGCCTGAACACCCTGAGGTTCTCTGCCAGTTGTGCTCTCTGGGTGGGGGCATTGCCATCTTGAAAGGCAACCCTCTCTGAAAGAATTGCTTTACCATGAGTTTTGGATGATCACTCTGTAACATTAAAAAAGTCTTGTCTTCCAAGGGTATGAGTTCACCTGAACCATTAAACCAGAAACATGCCCCACACCATTGTGGAGCCGTCAGAATCCTCTGCTACTGGAGCACTGTTGTGCATGTCAAATGTCAAACTGCATCATTCTCTCCTTGGGATACATAACCATAACCCTTTATGCACTTTCAGAAATACAAGGTCAAAATTGTCACGGAAGACGTAAAGAAGATTGTGAGATTTGTGCAGGATAACTGTGAAAAGGTTGGAGTTCGGCATCGAAAATCTGCACAGCAGAGCAGACTGACTCTTAACATGCTGGTCGACATTTTCTTGGGTAAGAGAACACCAAAAGGTTTTTGCAACTGTCTTTAAAAAATGATTGTCCTTCATAGAAGGATATACAGATATACAGCACCATAATTCATTGGACAGTGACACATTTTTAGTTATTTTGGTTCTGTACTCTAGCACTCTGAGTTTGAAAGGATACAATGACCAAATATAAAAAATGATTACTTTATTCTACATTACGTTAAACTGTCCAATATTTTTTGATGCCCGAAAATGGGGGGACTATGTACAAAAGGTTCTATAATTTCTAAATGGTTCATCCGATATGGATGACAATACACTTAAATTAAAGCTAACAGTCTGCACTTCAACCTTATTGTCATTGTATCCTTTAAACTCGAAGTGCTAGAGTACAGAACCAAAATAACAAAAAATGTGTCACTTCAATGAATTATGGTGCTCACTGTACGTATACACAGCTCAACATGAAAAAATACAGGGAAACAAGTTAACACATTGATTTGCACAAATAGTAACATCTTAGTTAGTAACAGAGCTTTTTTGTCAGTCAATTATCACATTGCCCTGATCAATAATCAAAATTATTTAGGCACAGATGCAGTGGTGGTGGTGGAGTAGGTTACTACTAAACTACTACTAGTAGCGGTTGCGTCACCCTGCTTCTAAGTTAGAAGAAAGTTTCAGTTTTTAAAAGGATCTTTCTGCAGAAGCCACAGTCACAGGAATTGTTCAAATAGAGGCAACATCAGGAAAACTGGGCTGAAGGGACACGTGCTTTAAATACAGTAGTTCAGAATGATCGTTAATTGAGCCCGTTATTTTCCTTAAATTCTGGCCTCAGTGTGTCACAGAAAGAGATTCACTTTGTAAGGTAGGAAACTGAGGACAGCCTGAATCTGTTGGGGGACTGCAACTGGGGGTAGCTTTCTGCGATTGCGTTTTTGTCAGTCGATGTGGAACCTTTGCTTACTGGTCTGAATAATTGGGCCTTGTTTTTCTGCACCACTACGAGACTTTAACAAACTTAAAATAAATAAACCACGAGTATACTCACTCTCCACCTTGATTCAGCAGTGACTAGAGTGATGATATTTTCGGTAGCTTAGTTTTATTCTGCGCGGCATTTTGTTTTAGGCTAGTATTTTTTAAATTTTTAAAAAAAAAATTTAAAAATTTAAAACACCGTTCAGATATTTTCTCTTCATTAGATACAGCTTTTTACCCCATCTAGTGTCTCACGAAGATTGCATTTCATAACAACAATTGCTTAACATTATAACCACCAGGCTTTTTTCAGGGTCTAGAACCACCAGAGCCAATGGCAAAATGCGTCTGCATCTTTTTGTTGTCACTGATGGGCAGGGATGGGTATCAAGAACCGGTATTAAACTAGTACCGGCTGCTGATTGGTCCGAAATACTGATAAGCTTCTGGACAAACGGTGCTGCTATCGATATTTGAACATAATTAATTTTAATTCATTCTAACATAGCTGGCAGGCATTTTCAAATTACCTACAGTAAAATATATGTTTCTAATCGGGTCCTAACGATGACAATTTATTTTTTCTTTCTAACGATGACAAGTTGCACGCGTCAGGCGATTACGTTCGGCGTTGTCTGTTTACGTTCTGTGCATTCCAGTCACGTGGCACTGATGGCAGACAGGTTAAGATGTTCAAAAGTGTGGGCCCCCTTTACCAAAGCGAACGTAAACACAGCAAAATGCGATTGTAAAATTTTTTTTAAAAAAAAGCTGTTGCGTGTAAGGGGAGTAATACTAGCAATCTAATGAAACACTTACAAATACAACATGCCATAAATCTGAAGCGGTGCAGTGTATTTGACTGCTTGAGCAAAGCGGCCGCTGCACCATTCTCCTCAGTGCAGCCCTCGATCCGGCTCCGAAGCTGTGATTCCCCAAAATAATGTGACTGTCTGGACCTCATCAAGTCAAGGTAACATTGGTTATACGATAAAAAATATGTTGTTTTTTTTAGTTTGCAATTAAATACTGAGAGCTACATTTGTGAAACAGGTCAGTGTTTCCTCCAGGATGTCTTTGTAGGCGGGGGTGGGGTTGTATGGGTTCTGCTTCTGCGATTGCGGACTCTCACTTGTATTTTTATTTTGACTACAGGGAAAACGAGTTAACACATTGATTTGCACAAATAGTAACATCTTAGTTAGGACCAACAGTTTATCCAGGGCAGTTTTCTCACCTATAGTTCAGTAATCCCACAGCAAGAGGTTGATAGAGCTTTCTTGTCAGTCATCACATTGCCCTAATCAATAATCAAAACTATTTAGGCACAGATGCAGTGGTGGTGGTGGAGTAGGTTACTGGCCCTGATGCAACCCGTTTAATGTTACTCCCATTTTTCTATATTTCATTTTGTCCACTCTAGGATACAGTATGAGTAGGCACCTCAATAAAATTAAATATATAAAAAATATATATATCATAAGATTTATTACATTTGTTTTGTCCATTAAGCATATACATTTGCCCCTTCTGATGGTTTAAGATGAAAACATTGATATCACACTGTTACACTCACATACATATCTAGCCTAATCATTCACTCTTGTACTTCAATAAAAGCACATATCATCACACAGTAAATTGGAATGAGTATTTTCCCGGGCTTAAGTGACAAGTATAGCCCAGGAAGATACTAAGCCTATAGACTATATTATGTAAGATCAAATTACAACAAAATAATATTCCACCAACAGGAAAATGGTGCCAAATGTTCTAGCTTCAATGAAAATCGGTACATCAAACATAAAATATGATTGCGCAATGAATGCTTACACGACAGTGTGTGAAATGCACTCAAAATGCAAAAATAGCAATATTTAACATATATTTAACTACTGGACAAGACGGTGAGTAGAAAAACGAACGTACATATGTAGCCAGCAAGAAGAACCTCATATTACATATCGAGGACGAAAAACTCCCGTCAGCGAATGCGTTTTCTGTAGCTGTTTGTGCCATAGTACATTGACTAGATAAAATATTGCCGCTACGCTGGGCTGTACTTATTGTTCAAAGCATCGGGAAAATAAATTTGCAAACACCGTTGAGAAGGATATACTGTCCTCTATCGGATGAAACAGTTATTCACCGGAATAACGTGAAATACTTCAGGGCGGCAGGTAGAGCATATGGGTTTCGGCGCGCGGACATTCCAGATAGTGTAATAACATGCTAAACTAGTGTTTATTTCTCAAACGGATTGTCCAAGACAATACATTTATTTTGTTGGGGGACTGCAAAAAAACGGAATTTTGAAAGGAACAGCTCTGTAAAACCAATGGTAGGATTGTATATTTATTTCATATTTAGTAGCATTGATAGTAGAATTACGTGGTATGACAACACAATAATTTCACGTTTATTTTGCATTTGAGTGAGCAGGGCTCACAATTTTTTGGCATATGATCAGGCTATTGTTGGGTTCATCTTGTTGCTATGACGGAATACTCATTTTATATGATGAAGAAATATATTTATGAACTAACACAAAGATGCTATTGCCCACTATGTCATGCATGGGATCGGTATAGTTGCGGGCGAGACTGGGTGGGGGGGGTTATTTTAATGGGAAAATAGTGACACTTAGAAACTCCATATTCAGCAGAGTTGTCATGAATTGTGTACTAATATAGATAAAACATGGAGTTTGTTGTTTCCATTGGCTGCAGGAGCAACGAATGTCTCATTTGAGCAAAATCTTGGTGCCGGCGTCCTGGTGACTCGGCATCTGTGTGAAGGGGTTAAAAGGTATTTTTGTACATTTTGTTTTCAGCATGTAGACATTACAGAACGTCTTATACATAGCCACCTAGTGATATGTGATGGAAGGCCACCGTACCGTTCCTGAAGTCTGAGATGAACATAAGAAAAATTTAACGACAGACTTTTTATTTTAACAAGTCTTCAGGGTTTTTGAGAAAAATAGCATTGTTCTGCCCTTAATTAAAGTAGCTGAGTTATTATCCCCAGAAACTGTCACTTTTTTTGTGATGTAACGTTGCTAGGAATTTATTGGAAAGTTAGCTTGCCGTTAACAGCTGTCCAAAGTATGCTTGGGGGATACAAATAACCTACAAATATACTTTATGCCCTCAAAAGCAATGCCTTTTTACTCCAACCCAATACATTTCAGTTGTGTATTGTTCAGTGATGTTATGCAAATTTGGTTTCATTAACCCCATCATTGACCCCCTAGTGGCCATGGCGCCAGCGCCAAGATTTTGCTCTAATTAATTGCTCCTGTAACCAAACTATGAGTGGAAACAACAAACTTTATGTTTTAACTTTATTAGTACACGTGACAATTCGTGCCGAATACGGAGTTTCTAAGTGCCACAATTGTCGCATAGCTCGTCCATTTAACAAGCAGCCCTCCACCAAGTCTCACCTGCAATTATACCTCATGCATTCCAGTTCAACTTTTTTATCCAATATAGGACATTATAACCTTCCACAATGGTCTTTGCAATATTTTATTGGATGATTTGGACAATAAATTACAGCCAGGCATAACAGCATATCTAGTTTTATTAGTTGTATGCAAGCAACTTAGAATGTACATTCGCTCACCAAGGCTTAATTGTTTTTTGCCTGCTATTTTCGCAAGTTTTTATAAATTTACTAACTCAACAGCATGGCTAGAGAAAACTCTTGCTTGCTTACATGGATTTTGGGAGTGGATCAAAAGAAGATAGTTACCAAGATACCATATCATTGATTCTATCAGAGAATATGACTACAAACATGGGGGAGATTTTCCTCCTCGATATGTAAGTATTACTGCTTGTGATATTCCAAATATGTATGTTAGTTTTTCCACTCCGCCACATGTTTGATATTGTAATTTTAGCATTTTGAGTGGATTTTACATACTGTAGTGTAAGCGTGGCTCTGTCATGTTTTATGTTTGATTTTCCCTGAAGCTAGAACATATGCCAGCATTTTTCTGATGGTGGAATATTATTTTATTGCACAATTTAGCCATTTTGGATAAGTTTGGAGACACTAAGGTACAACACGGTTCACTGCCTACATTTTGTGTCAGAGATCTTTAGTATATCACCCTCAGATTATTCACACTTGTGGACACGGATTTTATGATCCAGGAAATGTATAGTTTTACCTGTTTTACATATGTAGTTCTCAATATTTTATTGCAAACTAAAGAAAAACAATTTTTTAGCTGCTGGTCGGTCGGTCTGTCCGAAGCCTGCTGCTTTGTAGTAAACTTGATCCGGGTTAACCAGAGTGACATTGTGCAGTGCGTGATCCTGGTTACCCAGAGTTAGCGTTGTTACTTCCTGGTTGCGTTATTAATCTCAAATATATGAAAGTAGCGATTGTGAACAGCTGGTGTCATCGTTGATTCGGAGACAAAATGCGAATTACAGAGACAGCATGACATCTGGGGAAAGACTGCATGCTGATTTGCTAGAAAAAAATCAAACTAACCTAGCACTGACGTACGTTGTGTCCTAAAACTGGCTACCTGCGATTAGACAAGAAGCGCCGACATCAGACGTTCTAAGACAGGGTTGGTTACTGCAATTCCTCTCTGCAACATTCTAAAACATTGCCTGCTATAGCGCCCCTCGCCGTGATGGCAAAAGTAAAACTATTTGCTTAGGTCGAAGCGTCCACGTTCACGTATTTGCGTGAGGTATGTTTCGGCCCAAAGTGTTAGCAAGCGTTTCCATTTGCCCATGTAACGTTGTTTATGTTTACTTTTGGTATTATACTTTTAAATTAGATACTTTTGTACTTTTACTCAACTGGTATTTGCATGGGGGACTTTCTACTTTTGCTGGAGTCCTTTTTATCATAGATGTGCTCATCACAGTGCATGCCTTGCAACTGTCAGGTGATATGCTATAGTTTAAGACAGGTGTGCCTATCACAGTATCTGCTTTACAGATTTGTAGTGCAGATACTATAGTAGTTTTAGGACAGGTGTGCTGATCACAGTGGCACCTACTCTGCTTGCAGGAGCTAAAGCTGCCCGTGTCCAGACAGGGCTGTTTGGGGTGGGTGCAGCCTACTCCAGGCACAATGCTGATAGGCTGTTTAAGAAGCTGGTGCTTGATCACATCTTGGAAGAGGATCTGTATATCACTGCAAATGGCCAAGCTGTGGCCTACATCTCCATCGCACCGAAGGCCAACAGCGTCCTGTGCGGCTTCACGCAGGTCATATCAGATCTGTTTTACTTGATATTTATCAGTTTTGTTTGAACCCTTTCTGTTCCTCACTCACTTTGTGTCTTAAAGAATGACCTCTTGGGTCTTTTGGAGATACGTTTTCTCTTGTTTCGCTGTCATTAGATTTTTTATGTTCTTTCACCCTTGGCATTTTCACTTTATAAAAATGTTTTGTCATCTTCTTTGTTCTTCCTCCCTCTGTCTCTCATTCCCGAATTGTCTCTCTCAGGTGGAGTTCTATGAGACTGAGAGTGTGTCCAGTATCAGGAAGCACAAGGCTGCTGTAACTAAGAGTGTGTCTCAGAGGGAGGCGATGGTGCACACATGTCTAAAGGAACTGAATGATCTATGCAAGAAGCTGGGGAAGGTGTTTGGCATTCACTACTACAACATCTTTTCCAGTGCCACGCTCAAGAAGATTGCAGGTGAACCACAATTCTGCTCTTACGTGGCTAATAATTAAAAATAAAAGCCTCATGATCAGACCTGTAATAGGTTTGTTGATAAAAGCAGGCAGTATAGTCACATGCTTAAGTCTTGTTTCATAGTGGCAACTCGAGAGGAACCACTTACTATTTAAAATTGGAGAGATGCGCATATGAAGGGAAACAAGGTGTATGGCCAAGGAAAATGTCTACGTTACATGTGAGTTACCACGGGTACCGTTTAATCGCATATGAGTAACTGTGGCCACTGTTGACAGAGACCATGTCTGCTGACCAGGAGGTCCTGCTGCAGATCGATGGTGTGACCGAGGACAAGCTGGATAAATATGGGGCGGAGCTGATGGAGATCTTACAGAAATATTCCCAATGGCAGCTCCCTGGTGAGTGACTTCACATTTACCTCTGTCCCCACCAAAAACAAGATTAAAGCAGTGTTTAAATCAAGCTCTTGTCCAGGAGGACAGCACTATCTGCAAGTTTAACTCCAGTTCTGGAGGGCTGCAGTGGCTTCTGCAAGTTTAAAGGAATAGTTCACTTTCCTGCCAGCTTTAAGTGATGCACTGGAGCTGCTTGAGAACTGAGAAGGAAGGATGTACAGGTACAATATAAAAACTAAAAATTTATTAAAAGCTCATTTGTTCTTTAACCCCTTTGCGCAGATGGCAAATTTGGTCAGTTCTTACCTATTTAGGGGGTGCACTGTTTAAGGCTTTTGGTAAATGGCTTAAATGAAACAAGACAGGTGTACTATTTACAATACGAACTTAGATTAGTTTATTTTCATAATTTAAGTCAAAATAAAGTGCCACAAATGCAAAGAAACCGAAAAAATGCAAAGAAACTGAAAAAATGCAAAGAAACTTTGAAAAAATGCAAAGAAACTTTGAAAAAATGCAAAGAAACTTTGAAAAAATGCAAAGAAACTTTGAAAAAATGCAAAGAAACTTTGAAAAAATGCAAAGAAACTTTGAAAATATGCAAAGAAAATTAGTTTTTTTTTAGTTTGCAACTTAATACTGAGAGCTATATAAGTGAAACAGGTAAATATATACATTTCCTGGACCATAAACTCCATGTCCACAAGTGTGCAAAATCTGAGGATGATATGCAGAACAACTGCAGATCTATGATGCAAAATATAGGCAGTGTACCCTGTTGTCCATTCGTGTCTCCAAATCTATCCAAATGGCTAAATTGTGCACTACTCTAAATTAAAAAAATAATTCTGTATTTAATGACAAATCAACAGTTTTGGCTCATAAACCAAAAACAGTTTTTTGTATCATTTTAAAGTGGGAATTACTATCTTTTCATCAGTATAAGGGGTAGATATCTATGGGTCTAAAACCCTATACAAAAACGTTTGTATAAGATAAAAAGCTTTAAGATAAAAACATTGATGTCAGTGTTACATACACCTAAATATGTAGCCTAATCATTCACTATTGTACCTCAATAAAACGTCACTTTTACCTGTACTCTACAGTATGTATACTTTTGCCCTGGGATTGCATTTTTCTGTATTTCAAAAAAATTTATGTTCCCATTCATAATGAGAATTTGAATGAATTTTTACAAATAATTTTATATTAATCTACCACATATCAGTGCACAGTAAATTAGAATGAGCATTTTCCATGCCCTAAGTGACAAGTATATACGCCATAGCCTATATGATGTACGATAACATGAAAATAAAATGGTATTCCACCATCTGCAAAATGCTGCCAAATGTTCTATTTTCAATGAAAATTGGTAGCCTACATCAAAAATAAAATTAACGATTGCACTACAGTATGTGTAATGCACTCAAAATGTGAAAATAACAATAGGCCTATCAATCATATTGGAAAGACAGTGCTCGAGTGGAAAAACGAACGTACATATGTAGCCAGTGAGACCAACCACGTTTTAGAAGCAGTACTACTAGCATATCGGGAAGGGAATACTGGTTTTCTATAGAGCTTGCGTAATACTAGACCGTTAAAATGAAAACTGCCGTTACGCTGGGCTATAATAAAATTTTCAAAGCACTCAATAAGACATTGCATATACCGCTGCTATGGCTATAATGTACTCTATTGGATAAAAGAGCTGACAAGTAAACCAGAATGAACTGTAATGAATGAGACAGGCTTGCAGGGCATGTGAGGTTGTATACATTTCAGATAGTGTAATAGCGGTCTAAAGTGTTGTATATTTCTCAAACGGATTGTACCAGACAATAAATGACCACTGAACATCTTTATCTGTAAAAGCAATGGTAGGATTGTATATTTATTTCATATTTAGTAGCAGATATTCATAGTAGAATACGTGGTGCAATGAGACAATAATTTCACGTGTTTATTTTGCATTTGAGTGCAGACGGAAATACAGCTTTTTATGTTTGATATATAAGTATTGCTGCTTGTAATATTTCAAATATGTACATTGTTTTTCCACTTGTGACATATGTTTGATCTTGTTACTTTTGCATTTTGAGTGCATTTCACATACTGCAGGGTTTTGGCGAGACGTATGTGAGCGCGAGCAGCAAATGTTTTTGCATTGTGATAGCAAGTATGCCATCCGCCAAGTTGCAGCTTGTCAGGGCATGCCCCATACCTATACAGCACAGAAAGTTTGTCACTTTTCCGGGTTTCTTACAGAAATAACCACAATAAAGCCCCAAACCTGGGTTATTTTGCCGTATTTCTCCTTCCACTTCCGCTTCTTCTTCTTCCCATTTTTTCTGTAGAATTCGTCATCACAAATGCTGCTTGTCCACAAATAATAATTATCCCCACTGGATAACATCTGATCACCCAATAACGGCATCTCATCAACCAATAACAAAGTGTTATCAAAGTCTTAGATCAAATTCTTAGATAGCCTGCATGATACACAGGCACGATGAACGATGTGCATTAAGTAATGCTTTTTTATATCCGCATAAGGACGTGAATGTCATAGTTTTGGATTTATAAGAAAGTGCACACATGATGCTACTTCAGCCAATAGAACATGCCATCTCTGATGCCACAGAATATTTTTCAAAAACTATTGCCGTCGCTTTTTTGTTTTGTGCAGCAGCTAGGTTGTTTTAATTTAAAAAATAAAAACTATTGCTTTTACACCTGAATAATCTTTGTAGGAAGCTTTTTTAAACATTTCTGAGATGCATTCTCTATCATTTCACATAAAAATCCTATGTAATATCGTTTCACGACTTTATTAATGTAGATAGCTACATTAATACAAGGTAGGCCATAAAAGCTTCGGACTGAATTTGTAACTTAACCCCACACAGCGCTCTGCTAGGTCGCCCACATGGAAAATATTGTGGCTACGTAGCTAACTGCTGCTCTGCTAGAGAATCCGATTTGTGTCCGAAGTATCAAGCAAAACATCATTCAAAAGAACTATGCTCACTTAGGGGATAATATTGAGGGGCAAATCCACTTTTACGACAATGTTATTATTGTCTTTGTCGTCACCGATTATGAAATTCACCCAGGTAAGCAATTCTAAGTTGCCCACGCTGAAATGTAACATACGCTAGCTAACGTTAATGTGTTACCTTGCAAATGACAAGTTCTTACATTAATGTAAAGTAGGTCAATATATCATTTAGCTAACGTTACAGACATACAAACCATTAGTTAGGTCTAATGTTTTATTACTGTGTATAGCCTATATAATGTCATCAACGTTATCTTTGTTTCTTACAAGACATTCACCCTGTTGTCTCAGTCAGGTTCCATTAGCCTGTGCATTAACGCTACTAATTTCTGTTGATGTCGTTGCATTTCCAAAAATGATCTGCCAGACAATCCTTTAAATCCAACGTTATTCCACCTAGATAACATACCGATCTAGCTATGACTAGTGGCATAATGCTAGCAACTACCTACTTTGTCAGAAAATAACTAACTAAAATAAAACTTTATCGCTTATCATTTACAATCGAAAACGGCTAACGTTAGTCGCCGAGACTTTTGCTTACCCCGATTCTAAGTTGCCTTCAGTCAAATTATGATTGTTTATCAGGACATGTTGACCATGAACCTATTCAAAATCCATCTTCCGAAAGTTTCTTGCTGTATCCGATATTGTGAGATTTTCTCATTAGGATATCCCGAGCATCGCGCCCCGGTCCTGCCAGATCCGAGCATGGCCGGTGCCCTGTGGGAGCAGCAATTAGCAGCTGCTTCTGGGTGGGGGGAGGGGCTCGGAGAGAATCGCTGCGCACAAAAAGGCCTTGGGCGAGTTGGAATCACGGCCAGGAGCTCGAGGAGTCGCGCCCTGTAGAGGACGTGGCGCCCTCCTTCCTACTACCGGCTGACAGGGTTGTATAGTGGTGGTTCTCTAGCGGTTGCTACATAGGGGGAATTGAATTAGAATAGGGGTTCAATTGGCTACTAAATTGGGAGGAAAATGGGAAAAAATCTGAAACAAATTAAAAAAAGAAGCATATCCCGAGCAACTACAGATTACTTATCGCCTACCTACCTACAAAAGAAAGAAAAAAAATAAAAACAACAGCCAAGTTATAGCCTACTCAATTCCCTTTAGAAAACAATGCGTCTTAACTTCCGACATTCACTGCGCACAACAATGACATTAATTGACGACTGAGTGACTATCCAAATGATGCACGACATGCTTCTGTCTGTTAAGTAGGCTGCGCTATAGCCAATTATAGAAAGTAAACAGTAATTTTGGATAAAAAAAATTAGATGTCTTCTAAACCTAAAGTGCATCAGATACTGTATATCAGGGGTCGGCAACTAAATTTGGCCTCGGGCCAAATTAGCGTTATGGTTGCACTCAAAGGGCCGGTTGTAACTTTAAGGCTATAAATATAACCATACTTGGGATTTTCGCGAACCTCGATTGTAATTGTTGACGGGGGGGGGGGGGGGGGGTGCAAACCCCTTTTTTTTTTTTTAAAAAACTTCGTTTATTTTACGTATGTACCGCGAGTGTGTGTCCGCTTCCGCGTTTTTCAAACCACACAACACATGTTGGCTATTTCAGCAACACGCGTTGTCCACCTACTTATTGATTCACTACTGTCTGTGCGTGTCATTCACTCTCAACATGGATAAAAGTACAATAAGCATTCTTCAGGTGTGGGTAGATTCTCTATTCGGACATTGTAGCCGATACGTGGGACTGTCGGTTCGATATTGTAAAAAAAAAAACGAATTTTTTTTTTTTTTTTTTAAAGTTTTTTTTTTTTTTTTCAAATCTCAAAATTATCTGGCGGGCCAAATATTATTGCTGGCGGGCCAAAAATGGCCCGCGGGCCGCCTGTTGCCGACCCCTGCTGTATATAGTACAGTAAGCATGGGAGAATGCTTTTACTTCAACGTTTTTTAGAAATATTATTGTTTCTATATGTGAACATGATTTTCTTAGCGTGTATAAACGGTGCATTTTACAGTCTGTGGCTGTGGCTAGAGGATCAGTCATAAGTCAAAATTTACTGGGTTTTCTTAAAGCTGTAGTTCATAATTTTAGACTAACTTGAATAGGCTACTGTAATTGAGACAGATACGTCTCAACCACTAGGGGAAAAGTTTGTCCAGTTCAAATAGGCTACGTACCGTCATGCATCTGAAATTACTGCAAACAGTTTAATTTAGTTGTTGTTCATGTTAGGCTAAAGCACATAATTCACGCCTATGCCTTTTTTTGAGCTACAATGCATGCACGTGTATTCTGTATGCATGTCTTTCTTGATGTGATTATCTTCATGCATTATCATCATCACATTAGTACACAAACATAAGTGATATCTCACCATAAAATACGTTTTCAACGTTAAAAAATGGCCAAGTTACTCATGCATAGCATACGAAGCACTGTCTGTAAGTCCTTAATTCAAACTTGCAAAAACTAGGCCTGCCTTTAAAAGTATTGATATCAAAATGTGGCCAAGTTACAACTAACAATATTGCCTATCGTAGCTCACACTAATTAAACTAGCTCTATTCCAAAGCAATGCTATCCAAACTTTTCTAAATTATTTAATACAACTTGGCCCTGTGTTTTTTCAGATTGTGATCATTCAGACTTTATATGTTCCTCATGGAACAACATTTCATTTCAATGAATGTTCTAAACAGTTGACAAATAATTACACTCCAGATATGATATGTTTATACTTTGTTGTGAACTTCACTTTAGAAAATGTACAGGTTTTAAAATGTTCGCTGCTGCTACATATTTCTCTACAATTCACAAACAGACATTTACACCAAGAATGATAATTTACTATAGAGAAAGGGGGGATGAATAAATAAATGCAGATAAAAAATATAAATATGTTGTCGTTGAAAATAGCCTACATATAGCATTTTTACAAACCTATCCAGACATGTTCGCCCTGTCATTGTAGCCTACTGTATGTTTGTGGGTCAGATGATGCCAAATAAGTAATACTACTAATTTGTTAACAAAATTATAGTTATGTTATTTGCAAACAGAATGTTGTGATCACAAGAATGTCTAGGCTCTCTAGGACCAAACTGAAATCTAAATATTCCAAATTTTACTATGAATAAATAAATACATTTTATTCATACTGTGCTTTTCATAGACCCAAAGCACTGGATGCAGGCAATTGTTCTAACATACCCTGTAGTGTAGTAATTGCAACACATGTGAGTCTCAGATTATTTCCACTATAAATTATCGTCCGTTCACTGTTTGATGTGGCACATACAGTTTCATTGACCACAATCTCTTCACATACTAAGATGAAAAAACACAGGGCCAAGTTGCATTAAATAATTTAGGAAAATTTGGATAGCATTGCTTTGGAATAGAGCTAGTTTAATTAGTGTGAGCTACGATAGGCAATATTGTTAGTTGTATCTTGGCCACATTTTGATATGAAGGCAGGCCTAGTTTTTGCAAGTTGGAATTAAGGATTTTCAGACAGTGTGCTATGCGTGAGTAATTTGGCCTTTTTTTACGTTGAAAACTTATTTTTTGGTGAGATACATTTGACCACAATTACAGTTTTTGGAGTACAAAGAGCCCATGTAGGCTTTGGTTGTAAAGTACTAGTGGGATTGGGTTTAGGAGTTTTAGAAATCAAAGGTCTTTGAAGCTTTTTGAATATTTGAATATTACACCATGTAGATTATTTTGATAGCGCACAAATAGAAAAATAAATAAAGAACACTCTAAAACAGAAATAAAAAATAAGTGTAACTACAAATTATTATTTTTATTATTTTACAAAAGCACCGTATGTGTTTTTACATAACAACAGCAACGTAGACTATTTCAGCCATAAGTGCGATAGGTCACTGTGGAAATGTCGACTGTACGGGACTTTGGCAAAACGTAACAAGAAACTCTTCAGGGTTAAGCATAACACAGTGGGAGCTGCATACATCCTACACGTAAGATATTTGGTTTCATTAACATATTTATAGCTACGAGAGATTTTGGAGAAAATATATCATTGTTTCTAGCTATATCTGAACATGATTTTTTGATTACAGTTTGTGGCTGTGGCAACACGAGGGTCATAAGTGCTTTGGGCTATTAATAGCACCCTTACATAGTATGGGGCGCCAACGTGGATCGGGTTTTACCTTTTCAGAAGTTAGGGCTTAAAAGGTAGCCTAATTTAAAATTGAAGCGTGTTCCATCCGACTTGCAGTGCAAGCTATGTCTTTCTACCGAGTCGCCCCAAAGATTTAGGTTGCACTCTGCCACAGAATAGCTGAGCCGCATTTCTATACAGTCTATGGTTCTATGCTTCTTCTGCTCGTCTTCTAGTACTGACATCTTGAAGGCGACTAGTACAATATATATCGCCATCCGCTGGCTGAAAGACCATATTGCACCCAAAAAACATTTATTAAATTAATTTGAATATAATTTTATTTTCAGTTTTCTCAATTATTGTCATTTTGGCGGTCGCGATTTTCTGTTGGCGGTCCGTGAAATCATTTTGGCGGCCGCCAAATAATTTACTATGTTGGAAAAACCCTGATACTGTAGTAGTGTAAGCATTCATAGGTGGCTCAGTCATGTTTTATGTTTGATTTTCAATAGAATAGAATAACTTTTATTTTTCTGTTAGAGAACTTCAGTTGTAGCCACCAGCAACAACAAAAAAGACATAGACAGTGGGGCAGACCCACAACACACAAATAAACATATCAAATAAAGAAATTCAATAGAATCATTGCTTTAATCAAACTAATTAAGTGAATTAAATTGGAATAGCCTACAGCCAACCGTCATGATTAAAAATAGCCCCCGCTGTCCATTATCAAAGCAGTCCAACACACAAACTCCGCCTCCACGACTTTCCTCCATACATGCAGTGTTGCGGTTTCTGTCCACGGTCAACACGGAGCACCGAACTGCGTCAGCCTTCCCACTCGTCGCCTCACTCCTCCCCCGCATTATCTTCTCTTTTCCTTCCCTGGTGGCCTTTTGAAGATTACCTGGATCAGTCCCGACATCTTCAACTCCGGTGAAGAGCGATGGTAATAATAATAATGCCTTTTTATCGCGGATCATCCAACACATTTGTTTCAACATCAAATCGACAATGAATGTAACAAAATAAAGAGCAAAATAATTAACAAAATGTAGGCCTACATTGGACTTACATTTTGCTAAAATTAAAGGGGAATTTTTTTCAACTTGGACTTATGTTTAAGAACTATTTCCGCCATGCTGATGGGTAATGATAATAATGTTGTCACATCTTTCGTTTTCGAAATTTGGTCACCAAAAGAACCGCTTTGCTCGGCTTTACAATAGAGTCCAATGGAGCATATTTAGATACAGGTTCAATTTACGTCAAACAAGTCCAGTTTATCTAAACCTTCTAATTGGAAGTGAAAACCAGTGTGAAAGTTGAAATTTATTTGCCAAAATATTTATTAAAATACATTTTCTTGCATGCTTTTTGAACTAGCAGTATTGACCTACCGTAGCTTATAGGGGTGTAACGATTAACCGATTCTCATTGGAAAATGGCTGCATCAATTCAAGAACCCTGATCCGATTAAAATTTTGAGGGAAATCAGGTAAAAATCGGGTCTTCACAAACCGATAGTCATAAATGATCTGTAGAAGTATAGAGTACTCAACTGACTACGTCACGCTGGTTTCGGAAGTAAATTTCCCATTCATTTAGAGCGTAGACATTAACTAAAGCTTACTTTTAAACCATTTCTACTGATTGTCTTACCGTTAATTACCCGGATTGTTCAATATAACGCCCGTTCGAAAACTATGTCATTTTTCTGGACCAGTTTCGTGTATATTTTACGTTTTAGTATTTTTTTTGTGAACATACCAGCGCTGGCATTGTTTAAAAACTTCACGTCCCATAATTCCCTCCGAACGAGCAGCCTTGTCTCCAGACGTTGTCATATAACGTTAGCCAGCAGTAGCACACAGCTCCATTTTTAAACACTTTTTTCTAACGTTAGCTAGCTAGCTTGAAGGACTAAAAGCTATAATTGCTTTATGTGGTTAACCGTAGCATAGTTTCTGACCTTGTCGGGTGGGCTTCTCTACTTAGCAAGCTAACGTTAGCTGTTGGCATTTTGCCGCTGTTGGCGGCAGTGTAGTATAACGGTTAAGGAACTGGACTTGTAACCGAACGGTTGCAGGTTCGATTCCCAGGTAGGACACTGCCGTTGTACCCTTGAGCAAGGTACTTAACCTGAATTGCTTCAGTATATATCCAGCTGTATGAATGGATACATGTAATAACAAGTTGTGTAAGTCGCTCTGAATAAGAGCGTCTGCTAAATGCCTATAATGTAATGTAATGTACAATACAGAACTTTGAGGGCGTTTTCCCAGAAATGAGTTTTTATGCGTTTTTCTTACACGCCAAGAGATGAAATATCCATTTCCCTAGCACCTACACACACCACATTTCTTCCTATCTATACCCTGCTTCTTTGTTCAGAGGGGTTTGTTGATATATCATCCATAGCCTGATTTATAGTACATTTTATACCAAAAAACCTGGCGATTTCTTATGACTGTAGACAGTATTTCCTGATGTATGGGATGATAAAAAGACATAGCTACAATCCCTTCTGAACAAAGTTCATTGTGTTATGTGTCAACATAATGAAACAAAAATTTTGAATCTGGGCATCATCCAATGTTCTGATTCTGTTCCTGGCGATATATGCAAATTAGCGCATATTTAATTAGGTAACGCCTATCTTGTCTATCTATATTACATAAAATCTCAGAAAACTTGCAATACATTTTTTTTTAGTTGTTATGCACATAACAAACTGGGAAAGTTTCATAGTGATATCTATTAAAATATTTTTTTTGCCTATTCACCAAGGCTGTCTCCCCTTAAGGAACCAGACCGTCTCATGTGTGTCTAAGCCCCGCCCCTCGCACTGCTGCCCTTAGTCCTATTACCTTCTTCACATCTACACACGTAACTTAAAAAAATTATTTATCCTGCCTGTATGGAAATGGCGGACACGCTGTTTGATGCGCCAGCCAGTCTTAAATCTTAGCCAGTCTGTTTTTTGCCAGTCGCAAAAAAAAGCAGAAATGCTATAACATGCACGGAAAGTACCACCAACCTTGCTACGCATTTCCGAAGGCGACGTTGAGTGGAAAAGGAGGGGTAAAATGTATAACTTTAGCAAAGGAGCCACACAACCCGAAGCAGGTAGCGTTAGGAACTACTTCCAAAATTCACTCGCCCACAATTCTAGCCGTTGGAATGCAATAACCAAAGCAATAAGCTATTTTATTTGCAAGGACATGCGCCCGTATAGCGTTTCAGATAGATTATAGCTACCCTGGAACCCAGGTACACAGTTCCCAGTAGACAGCTAGCACTTCAGTGACAAATTCATGCACTGTCTGAAAAAGTTAAGAATAATGTGATGGAGTTTCTATCACGTGCAGAGCGAGTAGCTTTAACAACGGATGGCTGGACGACTTGTTCAACCGAGTCATTCATCACAATTACTGTGCATTATATTTCTGCTGATTGGTCGATGAAAAACCACGTTTTACAGACAAGAATATTATTAAAGACTCCTTGCTTTCATTTTAATACTCAATGTTAAAAAGACAAAAAATAATGCTCTTAGAGCCCATTATGAGGCTCAAATGACATTCAGCAAAAGTACAAATTCAGAGACTTTATTGTGTAGGCCTATGGCAGTTGATTTCCCTTTTGGGCAAGTGGTTTGAGCTCCTTTAAATAAAAAGTGACTTGAAGAAACAATTAGTATTTTTTGTTTCTTACAATCAGAGTCAAAACTTGGATACTTCACCGTATGGTAAATTTTACAAAATCAAATCGTATTGAAGCGTATTGAATCGTTACATGTTTCACTGTATCTTTTCTGTATTGTATCTTAGTCCATCTGTCTAGATGCATATTGTATCGTCTGAGTGGGAAAGATATACTTAGCTATACTGCATGCACGGAAATGTATTGTTTACAATGTGTGGCTCACAATCCCAAGAAGATGGTTTGGGCTTGCAAGTTTCCAGGTTGCAGTAATAAAATGAGGAAAAGTACAATGGTCAGTTTTCATGCATAACCACTGCACGATGAAGGTAGTGTAGGGTCAAAGGTATAATTTTAAATGAATAATCAGTCATGTATTTTATAGGACCCTAAAACAAAAAGCAGAGCATTTCACTAAAGGAATGGCATTGTGGATTTTTACAAGAATCCGTATTCATTCAAAAATAATGCTGCATAAAATTACTACTCACGTTAACAGTACTCTTCATTGAATTACGGGAGGTTTAAGGTTTACTCTGTGAGTGCGACTTCCTATCTTTGCTTGAAATATATTACGCCCAACAACAAATGCAAATAATAATGTTTATTAACAAAAGGGGAAACAATGTAATAAACAATTATATTCCACGGTGGGGTGACCTGTATATGGAGAGAGAGAACACACAAAGGAGGGAAAGGTGCACGTGGCGGAGACAGGGAGGGAGGGAGGGAAGGAGGGAGGGAGAGCGAGAGAGAGTAAGATTGAGGTGAAGAGCACGGGCATGCGCGTACACTTGGCGGAGGAAGGGGGGGGGGGGGGAGTATGAATTCAGCTTCAACCCGCTCAGGCCGAGACTTAAGCCGTGAATGAGAGATCTGGCACTTATGAATAGGCCGATTTATGCCACGACCAATAGCCGAGCCGTGATCGATTATAGGATGCTTATATATTAGCACTTGGGAAAGTGCGTTATAAATATCTATTAGTCTCGCATTATGGTACTACCGTGCCCAGATCAGAAAAGGAAATCAAATACTTGGAATAGCAACACTTAGTTTGTTTTACAGTGAGCACTATTGGGTTACATAAAATACCAGCACATAATCTCACAAACAAAACTAGTAAAACCATACAATTAACTCAATTACAGTAGGCTAAACACAATTATATCAAAATGAAATCTTGGTAGGCTACACAAATATCAGCCAATAGGTGCCCAAAAAGTACAGCCTTACTTGTGGTCTAATCTCATGAAAGACCAGACACCACAGTTCGCACAGGTCATCATGATGCCACAGGTTAGTTCCATCTTACTTTTATTAAACGGTGTGGCCCTAATTCACCAAAGAAAGACAACAACTTTAAAAGTAACGTTTTAATAGATGCGTGGCCTTTTGAATTAAGTAGTTTACTAAGCAACGATAATAACGTAAATTCATTATTATCTGTGTGTAGCCTACGGATTGCAAAACCGAGAGTAACGTTAGCCTACGGCACGTTGAGATTTTTTTCTCGACCCAACGTTAAAGCTAGAGTTAAAGCTAGCTAGCTTTTTTTTTTCTTTTTTTTAATCATTATTATTTTTTTATCGGGGAACGGTCATGCTTAGTTGGTCGCAATCATAGAAAGAACTCTTCTGAGAGAAATCCAGCTCCATAGACTGTTTATACCCTCAAATTCTGCATTCTAAAACCAGCAATTCGCTCCAAATTTTGTTTTCTAAACAACTTTTCAAAACAGTGGCTTATGACCATGACCACATCGCGGACCAATCAACCATGAGATTGACCTTGCCAGTAGCCAGTTCACCAGCTAGACATTTCACAACGACCCGTTACACCGGCGCTATTTCACAGAAAGAAAAATAAAAGGGAATTGGAAAGCTCGCTCGAAAACTGGAGTAAACATAGGTACTAATTTCAGAAGGTGGTCAGATTTTCGGGAACAAATTGGTTTAAAGACAGACTGGACAGGTAGGTCAAAATTTTCAACATGATTGGACTTTGTTTGCTAGACAACTGTAATGACCTACACTGCCTGGCCAAAGAAAAAGTCACACACTCTAATATTTCATTGGACCGCCTTTGGCTTTGATTACGGCACACATTCGTCGTGGCATTGTTCAACAACCTTATGCAACGTCACAACATTTATTTCCATCCAGAGTTGCAATAATATTTAGCCGAGATTTTGTATTGACGACGGGAGAGATGAACCACTCCGTAAAGTCTTCTCCAGCACATCCCAAAGACTTTCAATGGGGTTAAAGTCAGGACTCTGGTGAGGAGTCCGTTGAACCGTTGAACCATAATAACATGCCCATGTTTTTAAGTCTCTTTTCTATAGTGTAGGTGCCCCCTGCAATGCTGTTCCTGGACACTTATGGACAAGTCTGCCCTATTCATGTGATTATTTGGACTGGCAATCCTGAATGGACTAAGTGCTTATAACATGCAGTGTTCCCCTCTTCACATGTTGCTGTGAATGATAAGGCCTAAGCCCTCAAGTCCCACAGTCCTGCCATTCCCTGAAGGACCCCCAGAGACACAAGTGCAACTGGACCCATACCCTGCCACGAGAAGTTAGCCTAAGCGATTGCTTAGTGCTTCGCATCTAAAAAGTGATATTTTATTGAGGTACAAGAGTGAATGGCTGGCTACATATTTAGGTGTGTGTACCCGTGTGATATCAATGTTTTCATATTATCCTCTTCTAGTGGTCGACCGATATGGGTTTTTCAGTGGCCGATGCCGATATTTAGAGAGCAGGGCGGCCGATGGCCGATATGTAATGCCGATATGATGTAGGCGGCCGATAATGCCGATATCATGTTTTTGTTTTGTTTTTTTGCATCTGATAAAATACAATTTAAATATAATAACAAATGAGACACAATATTGTCATTATCACGATTATCTCAAAATTTCATTAATCAGCCCGATTAATCAGCCGACAGATTAATTGATCAACCTCTAACCCCTTCTCGCAGATGGCAAATTTGGTCAATTCTCACCTATTTAGAGGGTGCTCTGTTTAAGGATTAATAGCTCCAGGTGTCAGCATCACAGAAACTTGGCAAATTACTTAAATGACAGTTGTACCATCTACAAAATGAACTTTGTATTTGTTTGTTTTCATAATTTAAGTCAAAATAAAGTGCCACAAATGCTAAGAAACTTTTTTCTTTAATTTGCAATGAAATACTGAGCGATACTTATGTGAAAATGGTAAATCTGTACATTTCCTGGATAATAAACTGTCCACAAGGGTGCAAAATCGAATTATTATTATTTATTTATTTATTTAATTTATTTAACAGTTTAATAGTTTTTATTATTATTTACTTATCTATTGTTATTACTATTTTTGTGGTTTTTCTTAACCTCATGTTTTGTGTAATTTGCTGGTTTTTTTGGGTTTCTGTTTCGTCTGTTTTTATTTTTTTATTTGTTTTTTATTTTTTGCTGTTTCTTGTTTTTGTGTTTTATATTATATGGTTTAATTGAGACCCGGGGGTTTATGGGTGACGTCTGGCTCTGCTGCTTATGCACGGGGGGGGGGGGGGTAAGTTTAATGTATTTTTTTGTCCATTCTTTAGCTCCTTGCACTTGGGAGGAGGGAGTTGGGACCACAGGGGTGTTTGTTTTATTTGTTTTTGTCTTGGAGATACTACCGGGGGCACAATAATTGAATACAGAACACAAAAAAAAAGCCAAATCAACTGTTTTGGATCATAAAACTCACTTTTTCAATAGGGAATAACTATCTTTTCATCAGTATAGGGGGGTAGATATCTATGGGTCCAAAAACCTATCCAATACATTAGATTAATTCAATAATTAAAATAGAAGTTGGCAAGAAATCTAGAAATGGATACAGCCCTCCTTGCACACCCCAGACATAAGTGCTGAAACGCACCAGGACTATCAAAATTGGGATCCCTACTTTAGATGGTGAATCTTTTCCGTAGTCTACTCATTTCCGTCTACACCACATTGGATTCGGATTAGGATGAGGTTTGAAAAGATCTTTTTCATGCTCCTGAAACAGATGGGACATTCTTACTCTGATCCAGATTCTTCCTTCCCCTCTCCACCTGCATTCGATCTGTTTTCTTCCTGCTTATGGCTGCTGTTTTTCTGCTTGTCGATCCGTCTCTGCAGTGGAGCAGCCAGAGAACACAGATGGAGCTGAAGGATGGATAGACTTGGGGAGGAGCCGAGGAAGGGAAGAGGAAGAGGAAGAGGAGGAGGGCAAAGCGATGTCCAGCTACTTCAAAGGGCGGAACTGCAAGGGGGAGAAGCGCAAGAAAGCGTTTTACTTCAAGAAGCCGAAGAGACGCAAAGCAGGGAATGGCAGCCAGAGCTCTTCCAGAAGGTGAGCACTTGGGACCGGTGTGTTTACACATCCTCATTGAAACTCTTTTAAAATGGCAAATGATAATGTCCTCATCTCATTATACAATAGCGACTGTGAATTGTGAAATCGGATATCTAGTTTTTAGATTATGACCTTCGAGAGAGAGAGAGACAATATACAGCAATTGGATAGGGCAAACTTGTTCATGGTCCATACAATACCAAATTGTTATTAAGTAGCCTGCTCCTGTTGGCCTGACCATGATGCTGCTTCTTCTCCCCTCCACAAACATCAAATGAAACGTGGGCAATTAAAATCCATGCTGAGACCCTTATTTATGCATACAAATCTGGCGTCTTCTCTCCTGGAGGGTTTTATTACCTCTTGAGAGACACCATTTGGGGGTGAGTGCCACAGCCCTTTTTCATTCAATTGAAATCATCAATTGAAAATCTTAATGTCTCTGTAAATGATGGTTAGGCCGGTCAGTTTGGAATTTACATTTTTGGAGGGAGCTCAGCTTCAAGTGGAGGTCAGCGTCGTACGACTGGCCTTGTAACGTGGATATTTTGCCTGAAGGTGGAGATCACTACTGGATGGACTTAATCATTGTTGCCTACAACCGTCACCTCTGTTGTTATAAGCAGGAGTACATTTCCATTCTGTAGAGGTATTCAATAGTTGAGCCGTTCATGTTTGGTCTTGTTCAAAAAGAGGTTTTTAATAATATCAAGGTGCTCAACCACATTAGTTAACTTTAATAAGTAATTTTATCACCTTTTAGATGAGCCAGTACTTGTCATAAATGAGCCTGACCCAGTGTGTGGCCGCACCCCCGATCAGCAAGCAGTGCAAACTTTTGTTTGATTTTTGTTTGATTTAAAGAATTAAGTTGAATTGAATTTGAATGCTTCTGAATGCGCGTCTCGCTATATGTGACTGCGGTCCAATAGTGTTCATGACGTATACCTCCACCAAATTTTCGACTAATAGATAGATAGATAGATAGTTTATTATTAGCCACACGACCAAAGCCGGTGGAATTTGTTTTCAGTACAGCATATTATTCTCTGCAGCACACAAATGACAAAAACAAGGAAGTGCACAATAGACAACATCAGACAAAAATAGACAACAACAGACAATCGTGGTATGCATGTCGGTCATGTCAGTGAGGAGGGGGCTAGAGGGGAGTCCTGATGGCTATGGGGAAAAAGCTGTTGGTGAAGCGTTTAGTCTTTGTGGCCAATGACTTGTAGCGCCTCCGTGAGGGGAGGAGCTGGAAGAGGTGATGAGCAGGATGTGAGGGGTCAGAGATGATCTTCTTTGCCCGTTTTACAGTTCTGTGGGTGTGCAGAGATTCAACTGAGGGGAGTGGTTTGCCTATGATTTTGGATGCCTTCTTAACAATCCGCTGTAGTTTGATCCGTGTTTGACTGTGCTGCCGTACCATACTGTGATAGAGGATGTGATGATGGACTCGATGATGGCTGAGTAAAACAGGATGAGAAGTTGTTGTTTGACCCGGAATTTTTTAAGCTGCCTAAGAAAATAGAGACGTTGTTGAGCTTTTGCAATGATGTGTTCTGTGTTGATTTTCCATTTCAGATTGTTGCTGATGTATGTTCCAAGGAATTGGAAAGAGTCAGTGGTGGTGATGGGGTCGCCGTTAATTTGTATGGGAAGTTTGGGATTTGGCCTGCGTCGGAAGTCAATGATAAGTTCCTGGGTTTTGGCTGTGTTAAGTATGAGGTTGTTGCTTGTACACCAAGTGATAGCTTGGGTCACCTCAGAGCAGTACTGGGTTTCGTCATTACCAGAGATGAGGCCTATGATGGTTGTGTCGTCCGCATACTTTATTATTTTAACAGAACTGTCTGTGGATGTGAAATGAGTTGTGTGAGAAGAGCCAGGGGGAGAGAACACAGCCCTGTGGGGCTCCTGTGCTGAGGGCAAGAGGGCATGATGTAAAGTTGTTTACCTTCACCCTCTGTGGTCTGTTCCACCTCTGTGGTCTATTATTAATCTACTTTATATTCAAATAACTCAGTACCGATCTTTTTCGCCAGCCACAAAGAAAGACTTAATTAGTTGCACCTTTCATTCAAAGGGTCTAATTGATATCTCTATTATTTAAATAGTAAATTCTATCTGAAAATGGTATATCAATAAAATATGATCATTCTGATCATTCTAATTGAACCATTGAAACTTAATTTTCTTTCATATGGGTGGTTGAAGAATGTGTACACCAAAAATAACAATAGGCCTGGTTCTGAACAATAGGCCAGCCACCCTCATTGAAACGGCATGGTTTGACTGCTAAAAAAAGCAGGAGGCTACAGGGCAGGAGAGACTGAATGGACTGTCTAGCCCCGGAGCTGAAGTTGGTGATGATTGTACACAACGCATATGGCTTAGGTGGGTGAGGGTGTGTTTAGTAAATCTTTTTGATTTTGAAAACTGATTTTTACAGATAAGAAATGTATTGTAGCTTCATGACCTTTTTATGATGCCCACATTATAGTCTTGGGTAAACACGTTTTTTCGTCCTCTTGGTGGCGTAAGATATTAGGGGATATTGACCCCTGTAGCTTTTGAGTGTTTGAGGAGAGCGAATGTGTCAATGCAGTAACATGGGGATATTTTAATACGATTATTAGTTAAGTTAGTAGTCTGTACTCTAGCACTTTGAGTTTGATACAATGACAATGAGGTTAAAGTGCAGACTGTCAGCTTTAATTTGAGGGTATTTGCATCCATATCCGATGGACCGTTTAGAAATTATAGAACCTTTTGGACATAGTCATCAAGGGTCTGACGTATCAAACAAGCCATAGCGTTCAATAGGAAAATTTGTCAGGAGAAACTACCCTTAAAGTGATCCATTCATATCTACTGCATATCTGGCAGCAGAGTGATGGTTGGGGGCTCGTTTGATACCTCAGACCCTTGATGACTTAGAGCCATTTAGCCAACCATGTGTTCCATACTGTTCCAGTGCAATTTACAGGTAAATCTAGTCCCACCCCCCAAGTCCCATAGAGATCCATTCAAATGCAGAGAGGTGATAGTATCGCTTGTAGGAGTACCAGAAAATAAGATATCAAGATATCAACAATATCTTTTGATATTGTTGTGTCACAGGCGTCATGGCATGCAAAGAATATGCGACCAAATATAAAAAATTATTACTTTATTCTACATTATGGTAAACTGTCCAATATGTTTTGATGCCCGAAAATGGGGGTGACTATGTACAAAAGGTTCTATAATTTCTAAACGGTTCATCCGATATGGATGAAAATAACCTCAAATTAAAGCTGACAGTCTGCACTTCAATCCCATTGTCATTGTATCTTTTCAAACTCAAAGCACTAGAGTACAAAACCAAAATAACAAAAAATGTGTCGCTGTCCAATGAATTATGGTGCTCACTGTACATCAGGACTGGGGCCATTGGGTCTCTGAAAATAATGGCCTGACCCCTTCTTCCACACTTCAATTTGGGATCACCCAATCACAGCAAGCATCCTCAAGCCCTGCTGGGTAAGGTATTTATGATAGCCGAAGCAAAAGGTTTTCAGTTGGTTTTGGAGCCTTGGAGAAGAAGGGTTTTCCTGTTTTTATTTGGGTGATGGTTCTTTGGTTGTCTGTTCACAACATCTGAGTTTTTCTAGTTCATTTTATTTTTTTCCTGTTGATCTGAAAAAGGAAGAGGGTAATACTCTGGCAAGATCTCGCTCATCAGCCTCTCACTTTACTGGTAATTTCAAATTAAATGTCTTTCTGTAAATCATAAGTAGAGACTCCATTCAGGAATTAATGTATAATTTTCAATTTATAATTCTAATCGACCTATCCTGCTTTTCAGTTAATAAAATAAATTAATCTTAGACATACTGAACTTTGTGAGAACATAAAATTGTATAATATAGCTACCTGGCCCCGATATGTGTCATAATATTCATGCTCATCTTTATGACTTGCTCCAGTGGTCAGCAACTGCCCAATGGAGAAATACGTTTTTTCTCTCTCTCCATTCACTCCCATTGAATGGCGAAACAGGTCTCGCACACTTTTAGCATATAAACGAATGCAAACAACGCGGATTACACTGATATATAAAATCACGACATCCAGAACCGAAAGTTGAAAATATTGCCTATGTATCATGGCCTTTAGGCTTTCCTTATAATTAAGTATACCAATTATACATATATAATTGTCCGCAACATTTATTAGGTTTTAACCCCTTTGCGCAGATGCTTAGTTGCCATGGCGGCAGTGGTAAGATTTTGCTAAACAGAGACATTTCGTTGCTCCTGCAGCCAAACTATGATTGGGAACAAGAAACGCCGTGTTGTGTCTTTATTAGTATACGATTTGTGACAACTCTGCTGAATACGGAGTTTCTAAGTGTCACTATTCTCCCGTAGTGAGTCCAATTCTCACCCAGTTTCACCTAAAACTAGACCTACCCATGCGTGACATAGTGAACAATAGCGTCGATGTGCGAGGTCATAAATATATTTCTTCATCATCTAAAATTAGGATTTTGTCATAGCAACAAGATAACCCCTACAATAGCCCGATCGTATGCCAAAAAAGCAGTGAAAAGCCCTGCTCACTCAAATGCAAAATAATCATACTTGTGTAATCATATCACATTGTAGGGTCAATACAACTACAATTACATACAGTCCACAGGAAACTCCTCCTCCATGTTGCAAGTGACGTAGGACATTTATTCCACTAAATGACAAGTCAAGCAGGGTGTGTTTCGCTGTTGATGTGTGCTTTGAAAAAGCAACAAAAAACGGCAAAGAAAGAAAGAGAGACAAACGTGATATTTTTGACAGATAATTCACTGAAATGTCATGTATAGAGGCTACAATTTGAGCTTATGTGGAGATCATCTATCGAGTCGATTATCCTGAGGGGTAATGGCTACCACCACCATCAAACTACAAGCACACCCCGCAATGTAACTAGGGATGTTAACAATTAATCGACTATCAATTCATTGCTAATAAGAATTTAATCGATAAGATTTCAAATTAAACAATTAACTGAACAATCTGCTGTCTTGTTTCAACGGGAGTTTTTGTGTGAAATGTAATCATGATTTAAGGTCTCCACGCAAGGTCGCCAAATTCAGCCTAGTGTAATTATTGAAGAGGCCGCAAAGTTTAGCCTACACAAGAAGACACAAAAATGAAGCGGTCAAAACAATGATTGCAATACCTGTGTTGCTGTTTTGAAGTATAACAACTCAACTACTTCGTTAATGTAGCCTACCACCTAAAAAGCGTACATCCAACCGTGCTGCCAGGGTAAAGTGGATCGCAAACTACCATCACCTCAGTGTTGGCAAAGAGGGTATTACTCAGAGGATATGCAACATGGTTGAAAAGGACATGATGCCAATAAGCACCGTTGACGGCGTGGGATTTTGAGAGCTAATAAACAGGCTGCGCACACGACTCACTCCCGACCACGTAGATATGCTTAAATATTCTTGAATAAAAATACATAGGTCTATCTAGTATGCATAATAGCCTATGTTTTAAGTTGACTGTTCTAGGCTAGGTCTACTAGTTTTACTGTCGCCTTTCCCATTTCAAGAGCGATCATGTTAATGCTGCTAGCGCCTAGCGGAGCAACAGTTTCGCTTGTGACGATGAGACGGAGCGCTGTTTTTTTTTTCCCCCTGTTAAAGTAGCCTATACATGCCTTCATATTACATTTTTGTTATGCTACAAGAATGCCTGTTTCTCAGATGTTACAATACATTTTTGATTGAGGAATATAACATGCATTTTGTATTCTGTATATCATAAGCTATATTTAGCTTTTATGTTATCAATCAACTATTGTTTGTTAAGGTTAACAACTATCGATTAAGGGAATTCCTTTAAATTTGCATCCCTACTATTAACTAATAAATAGACAGCCTGTACATTAGTATCTCCAAATCTATCAAAATGGCTAAATTGTGTACTGCTCTAAATAAAAAAAAGAAAGATATATTTAACTACAAATCAACAGTTTTGGCTCATAAAACTCACTTTTGCATAATTTTCAAGTGGAAATGACTATATTTTTATCAGTGTAGGGGAGTAGACATTTATGGGTCCAAAACCCCTAGCAAAACATATAAAATTGGTTTTGTCTATTATAAAGAATATACATTTGCTTCTTCTAATGGATTAAGATAAAAATATTGATATCACAGTGTTACATACACCTAAATATGTAGCCTAATCATTCACTCTTGTACCTCAAATCACTTTTCCCTGTACTCTACAGCAGCGGTCCCCAACCACCGGTCCGTGGGTCATTTGGTACCGGGCCGCACAGAAAGACTGATAATCAATAAAATATTTTTGTATTCAGAATCGGAAAGATGTTTTATTTTGAAAAATGCATCTGCGTCTCTTGAGATGGTGAGTTGTATTTTTTATGCACTTTATACAGTAAAACCTTGACATACGAGTGCACTAACTTACGAGTATTCCGAGTTACGAGCCGTTGCTCGGACAATTTCTTGCTTCGCCTTACGAGCCTAGACCCGAGTTACGAGCCGAGCAAGTGGAGCGAGCTTAGAGACGCCTCTGCTAGTTGGCGCAGTTAAGCAAGCGAACACCCGCATGAAAAAAAGAAAAACTAAAAACAAAGTTGTATCAATTAAGTTTAGGGATAAAGTGTGATGAGCCCTTCAAATCTCCTCCGCCTATCTCCTCCACCACCTCCACCAGCATCTTCCGTTAGCCCAAGTCGTCTGATCTCCAAGGTAAATACACTTTATAAAACCAATTTATTTCTTTATATTCTATTTTATTATCTTTGTATTTGTAAGGGCGTTGTAGTGGTACAACGATGAGCCAAACGCGATGAAAGAAAATAAAGAATGAAAAAACCTCCCAGCCGTAGCCGAAACCAAAAACACCCTTGTAAAGGCGACACTAATACCGTTAGAACAGCAAAAACAAAGGCACCCTCGGAACGTGACTATAACGCCCGATAACTGGTGAAACAAATGAAAATAAAATAACGCTCACGCCCTCTAACAACAAAGAGAGCGGGAGTGGAAACGGAGAAGTGAAAAGAGGGAAAAACCTAAACTATATTCCCTGAGCTTCTAGTAGTTATCTGGGTATAGCTCTACTACGCGAATAAAGAATAACAATCTTTTAAGTGCGAGCAGAGGAAACAAACAACAACCATACATACGTGAAGGCACGAAATGATAAAGAAGCGCCAGGAAGCGGAACTCAGGGGTTTAAATACCTCCTGACGCGGGCGACAGGTGAACTAGATAATCACCTGGGCGAAAGGAAAATCCCGCAAGGGAATGCGGAGAAAAATCTGATAGACCGAAAAAAGGACGAGGCGTCGAATTAGAGGAAAGGAAGGGAAAACCATGACAGTATTATGTTTTGTATTAATTATTTATAAATACATTTCTCATTTTTATAACTACGTAACAAAGAAATTAGGGTGTTTTTTGGGGGGCTGGAACGGATTAATGGTATTTCAATTCATTTCAATGGGGAAAATTGATTTGATATACGAGTAAACCGAGTTACGAGCTCGGTCACGGAACGAATTAAACTCGTATGTCAAGGTATTACTGTATTTGTTTTTATGCCAGTCGTATCATATTATTTCGTCATATTTATCCCCCCACACCTTGAAGTCCGTGAAAATATTGTCTTACGTGAAACCGGTCCGTGGTCCAAAAAAGGTTGGGGACCGCTGCTCTACAGTATGTATACCTTTGCCCCGTGATTGCATTTTTCTGTAGTTTTTTTTTATATAGTCATTGGAAAATTTGAATGAGCATGATTGTGCCATGCCATAAGTGACAAGTATATACACCATAGCCTATATTATGTACAATAACATGAAAATAAAATAGTATTCCACCATCTGCAAAATGCAGCCAAATGTTCCATCTTCAATGAAAATCGGTAGGCTACATCCAAAATAAAATTAATGATTGCACTACAGTATGGGAAATGCGCTCAAAATGTGAAAATAACAATGGGCTTATCAATCATATTGGAAAGACAGCGCTCAAGTGGAAAAATGTACGTACATATGTAGCCTGCGAGACCAACTGCATTTTAGACGCGAAGTGTTTTACATATCGGTAAAGGGAAATATGGATTGTATATTAATTTCATATTTAGTAGCATATATTTCTAGCAGAATACATGGTCGAATGAGAGAATACTTTCACCTGTTTATTTTGCATTTGAGTGAGCAGGGTTTTTCACGGCACACGGGGCGGCTGTGGCTCAGGAGGTAGAGCGGGTCGTCCGCTGATCGCAGGGTTGGCGGTTCGATCCCCGGCTCCTCCTGTCCACATGTCGAAGTGTCCTTGGGCAAGACACTGAACCCCAAATTGCTCCCAATGAGCAGGCTAGCGCCTTGCATGGTGGCTGCCGCCATTGGTGTGTGAATGTGTGTGTGAACGGGTGAGTGAGAGGCCATTGTAAAGCGCTTTGGATAAAGGTGCTATATAAGTGCAGTCCATTTACCATTTACCATTTCTAGCATACGATCAGGCGATTGTTGGGTTTAT
The DNA here is from genome assembly GCA_022702515.1 of Ilyophis sp. 1 JC-2022. NCBI lineage: Eukaryota > Metazoa > Chordata > Actinopteri > Anguilliformes > Synaphobranchidae > Ilyophis > Ilyophis sp. 1 JC-2022. The sequence continues at coordinate 35,420,713 of CM040400.1, forward strand.
CTTGTTGCTATGACGGAATTCTAATTTTATATGATGAATAAATATATTTATGAACTCAAACATAGATGCTATTGTCCACTATGTCACGCATGGGTAGGTATAGACTGAGTTGGGGGGGGGGGGTGGTTAAATACGGCCAGTGTTTTTGAGTTGCCTGATAGTTATAGCTAAACTAACATTAGCTAACGTTAGCTAACCTTAAGGGCCGACACATACCTCGAGGAAATACGTGAACGTGGACGCGGTCTTTCACAATATGTCATGGCAAAAGAAAAACTGTTTGCGTAGCTCGAAGCGTCCACGTTCACATATTTGCGTGAGGCATGTTTCGGCCCTAAGTGTTAGCAAGCGTTTCCAATCGCCCATGTAATGTTAGCTAGCTGGCTGCTAACGTTACTGGGTGATGGAGCAAACGTTAAGGTTGTAAATTGTTAAACCGTTTACTTTTGGTACTTACATTTTAAATCAACTTTTGTACTTTTACTCAACTGGTATTTGAATGGGGGACTTTCTACTTTTACTGGAGTCATTTTTAGCCGTGACCAGCTAGTAGAAGTCACTGTCGGTAATTAGGTCAGTCTGTCCGATATTTCTGCAATAGACTGTACACGCACACACAGATACTTTAGCATATGGTCGCAGCTTATCACGTGCTAACGTGCTTGTTTTCACAGAAAAATGCGATCCCAGGGCAAAAGTATACATACTGTAGGGTACAGGGGAAAATGAGGTACACGAGTGAATGATTAGGTTACATATTTACATGTGTGTAATGGTGTGATGTCAATGTTTTCATCTTAAACCATCAGAAGGGGCTAATATGCTTTATAATGGACAAAACAAATTCATTTTATGACATGTTTTGGATAGCATTTTGGACCCATAGATACAGTAGTAAAAATGGTGCAAAAGTGAGTTTTAAAAACAAAACAGTTTATTTGTAGTTAAATATATCATTATTATTATGATTTGGCACAATGCACAATTTAGCCATTTGGATAGATTTGTAGACACTAATGGACACCAGGGTAATTTTTTTTGCAGATTCTGCACACTTGTGGACACAGTTTATGATCCAGGGAATGTATAGATTTACCTGTTTCACATACAGTATGCAGCTCTCAGTATTTCATTGCAAACTAAAGAAAAACTTTTTTTTAAAATTTCTTTGCATTTGTGGCACTTTATTTTTTACCTAAATTATGAAAATAAACAAATCTAAGTTTGTATTGTAAATGGTACAACTGTCTTGTTTCATTTAAGCCATTTACCAAGTTTCCGTGATGCTCACACCTGGGGCTCAATTTTGGCGATCTTAGCGCTTTGTCTAAACGTGTGGCGTAAAGTGCATTTAGGCCGTGTCCAAGTCCACTTTTGCTAGTTTAATGATGACACTAACTACGGTAAAGATCGGCTTGGCATAGCAACCCATAGGTTCACGCATATTTTCCTGCTTATGGAATTGTGACCAACCTGTTTTACTGGTAGCGTAATGTTTTTAAACAATCCACTTTCCCAGGAAGACTGTGAAAAGTGTGATTTACAGCACTGACCTGCTCCTGCATGAAGTTGCAGTGCACATACAGAGAATGGCATTAAAATGTATTGTGAATGAATTGTGTAACATGCTGCAAATTTGTTTTCGTTTCTAATTAGACACTTAATTCTCTTTAAAATCGTTTTGTTCAGTTATGGAATAACAGGTGAAATCAGCTGGGTTTTTATAAGCTGAGAGTATGGAAACCTTGTCACTGTAATTTTAAAAAAAGGACTAAAAATAAGGTACAAATTCAGTTAACATGGTGACATTTATCTCCGTTTTTTAACCGTAGGTTATCGAAAAAAACCTTATGCACAGCGAATCCGCTGTAGCCTAGGCTATTTGAAAAACTGAAAAAATCTGAAGCGCATTTTCAGAATGTCCGTCTATTGCAGTGCACAAGTTTTTCATTGACTGACAATTCACGCATTAGGTGTTAATGACAATTTGTGCATTAGGCTTGATATAGGTGTTATCAGCAAAGTTTTTAATGGATAGCCATGGTCCCATAACAGGAGATTGTCCCCCCAGATTATTACAGGAATTATTGGCAAAATAGGCTAAGTCATAGCTTGATCCCGGATAATTGCAAATATAGCCTACACAATAATAATATTTCACATTTTAATCTTGATATTTTTAGTCATGCTTGTGCGCACCCCTGACAGGAGGGTGTAGGCATGTTGTGCACGCCTATGTAGACGCACTTATATGTGCCGTTAAAATATTGTGTAATCAACTGTGACATGACTTTAGACCAGGTTTGTGGTGGTTTTAGCGCAAGCGGTTTCTGCTGTCTCAAGATAGCAATACGCCAAAAATAATCCTGGCGGCTACACATTTTAAGACCAACCCAACCAGTTCACTTGCTATGGGCACAAAATCACTTGGTATTTAAACGATGTGAGCGCTAGGCGGTATAATGAACCCTGCGCCAGGTGTAAGATAGCAAAGACACTTGCGTTTGGGTTAGCACCGCTTAGTGCCGGGTGTAAGAAAGGGCCCCTGAAGTTATAAAGCCTTAAATAAAGCACCTCCTAAATAGGTGAGAATATACCAAATCTGCGCAATGGGGTTAAGATTGACTTCATATGCCTTTAACAAATAACTACACAAATGTAGTCGCATTAAGTCAATGTTATAATCCAATAAGCTTTTCTTGATGCTATCCACAACTCAGGAGTAATTCACTGCATGTAGGTACATTGTCAACAACTTTCAGATCACTTGTGATGGATTTTTGTTTATAGAACAAATAAAATATGTAAAACACAATTGTCTGTACCATCTGATTCGTCCGTGACCACAGAAAAGCAGTTGTTTCAATCCGTTCTTAAATTTTTATTTGATGCAAAATAGTCTGTGGCACTGTTACGTGAATCGGACACCTGTTGACAGCCTAACGCGAAACATCTTCATGCACACTCGTCTTTACCTGAATCACGTTGATTTGTGAGGCAACACTACCCGCATTATAACAATGACGTACCTTTAAAAACAAAGTTGTAAAGGCATCCACAAAACAGACTTCAAATGCAAATACTATGATCTCTAGAAGAGCGCAAATAACGAAAAGGCAGGTATAGCCTACGGAGCGGACAAATATGTTGAGAGGATAGGCTACAACGGTAGGCTATCAAAGGCAAAATATTAAATATATTTTCTGTAACAACAAGAAATATCCAGAAAGCTCAGTGAAAGCTCTCAGATTTATGTTTACTGAGAATTAGATGCAGTGTGACTCGAGCTTATAACGCGGATGCTACACGGTTTTCACCGTCAAGTGTTTATATCTACCCTGTCGCCTCACAGCAAGAAGGTCTTGGGCTCGTATCCCGGACCTTTCAGGACCTTTCTGTGTGGAGTTTGCATGTTCTCCCTGTGTCTGCGTGGGTTTTCTCCGGGTACTCCGGTTTCCTCCCGCAATCAAAAGACTTGCAGGTTAGGCTAATTGGGGGGGCCTTAACAGGACGTTGCTGTAAAAGAGCATGTCTGCTCAGTCAACCTACCCTGTATAAATAAAGGTAAATAAAATATAAATCTTAAAAGATTTGACATCGTTACAGACTAGGGTTGCAAAGGGGTGGAAAATTTCCAGAAACTTTCTGGAAAATTACCATGGGAATTTTGGAAATTTTAACACATTTTAATTGCAAAAGTTAGCCTATAGCATGGAACTTAAATTTAGTTGGAAAATACATATAAAATGCAATTCTAGATCTTGCAGCATGCTTTGGTTAAAACTACCCAATTTAATGTGAATTCAGTTGAACGTCAGTTAGATTTTTGGCACACACGCAAGCAGACCCCCCAACGTTATTTCTTGATCAGCGAACATTTTCCCCGTATCTTTATCTCCTCACGCAATTGTCAAAGCCGACACCAGATCAGCATTTTTAAACACGAGCCTACGACATTCACAAGAAAATGGTTATCAAATAATAATTGATTGGACTTTTTTGATTGGATTTTTATTGAATTATTGAATAATTGAATTAGGCTAATGTATTACATGTCCAATCATCTTAAAGCCAAACCTGAGACAATTAGAAATATTCAGTATAACACAAATAAATATGTAACCTTAAATAATGTAGGCTACTGTAGTTGTATTCAATTTTAGTGTGCAACACATTAAACCATGTTTTTTTTTGGGACAGGGGTGACTTGTACAAGTTAGATGGGTTGCACCTGAACCAGAGGGGTACTGCTGCATTGCGCCAGCGTATGCTTAGAGTAGTACAGGATTATTTAAACTAGGGATTTGGAGGACAGGGAGGTTAGAAAGTATAAAGGGCAGAGAGGTGCAGACTGCCCAGTTGGAAGCTGTCAAGGCTGCCTATGATAATAGTGAGAACACAAATCTTTTTAGAGCAGAATTCTAGTAAGGGTGGCGTGAGGGCAGCGGGGAGTGATAGAACGGGAGAGTATGTGTGGTTGTGAAAGTGATAGTCTGAAATGTCTGTTTAAGAATGGTGGAGGTTCCGTGATGTTGTGGGGCTGTTTTTCCTCCAAAGGCCCTGGGAACCCTGTTAGGGTACATGGCATCAGGAACTCCATGAAATACCAGGAAATTTGAATCTGCCTGCCTCTGCCAGGAAACTAAAACTGGGTCGTCGTTGGATCTTCCAGCAGGACAGTGATCCAAAACATACGTCAAAATCAACACAAAAATGCTTAACTGAACACAAAATCAAGCTTCTGTCATGGCCATCTCATTCCCCTGACCTAAACCCCATTGAAAACCTGTGGGCTGAGCTGAAGAAGAGAGTGCACAAGAGAGGACCTAGGACTCTGGATGATCTGGAGAGATTCTGTAAAGAGGAATGGTCTCAGATTTGTTGCTCTGTGTTCTCCAAGCTTATTAGATGTTACGGGAGACTCTGTGCCGTTTTATTGGCAAAGAGAGGTTGTACAAAGTATTAAATGCAGGGGTGCCAATAATTGTGGCACACGTGGTTTTGTTAAAAATAATTATTTTTTGGTGAGGGATTTTTTTTCTCAGAATAAATTTACTTCAATTAAAGGTTGGATTTGAGGATTTTAAATTCATAAAAGGGATTTACAAAGTGAACTATAATAGTTCTGTAGAATGAGCGTGCATAGATGGAAATTGGAAAAAGTTAAATTCCGTCTTGTCATTAGGAAGTACAGTACTTCACAGAGTAGTCACTGTGGAATAGCTTGCTAGGTGACGTAGTAGAGGCAGAAACTCTGGGTGCTTTCAAGATCAGGATTGATATGGTGCTGGATACTATATAGTTTGTAGGGGAGTGCTAGGTACCCTTTTGTGGTAGGAAAATGGCGAGTATTGTTGGGCTGAATGGCCTGTTCTCGTCATTAAGTTATTTGATGTTATGAATACGGGCCGGTGCTAATTAAGGGGTTAAATGAGGGGTTTTAGAACGCAATACCACTTGTGTTCAGTGCTGAACATTTTACAAGGGCATTGACTGTTGGATCTGCTGTATTCAGAAAATAAACATTTTATTTGATCCTTACTTTCCTGACAGGACGTATGCAGTGTGCTAACACCAGCTGCACATGAAGCTCATTCCTCTGCCTGTGTAGCTCAGCTGGAGGAAGCCATGGTTAAATTTGGCCTTCCAGTTACTCGTTCTTGTGTAAAAGAAAGTATATACTTTTGTGACTCACCTGACCATCTGTTTTGCTGTTTCTTCAGTATTAGCATAAATCTTTAGCTCTTCCCGGTAACATTCACATTGATTTGTAATTACATCTCCACCTTTTCTCCCTGGCAGCAACAGCAGCAGCAGATCGTGGGCGCCGTCTGTGAAAGGGAAAGTCCAGGATGCTCAGAACAGCGCCAGGAGTACAGTGCCACCCATTGCTGGAAGAAAGCCAGGCATCATGGCGCTACCCACCCCACAGACCCACCAGCGGCCCTTCCTCAAACCTGTCTTCTCTCACCTGGGCTAGGTGTTCAGTCAGTGGGGGATTCGTTTCTTTAGAGCAGGAATGGGCAACTTTTGTATATGTATATGCATGTTTTTGCTGCCACCACCACCATCAGACATTGGACATATACACCAACACCGATTCACTTGTAAATTAGACCAAAATAACACGCTACAATACATGCATACAGGCACAAGAACATTCATCAGCTGCTGTTCATATCGCGGAACGTAGCTAAAATATCAGATCATGTCAATGATTGGGTTAATTAAATAACTGGTAACTGGTGGCAGCAAAAACCTGTATACACACCTGCGAGGCCTGGAGTTCCACATTCCTTTAGAGACTGGACTTTTACCCCACGCTGAAATTATTGCACACTGCGCTGTAATTTATATCAAAAATGCTTATTTATCCATTTTAACAGTTCATGTGCACTCTGATTCAGATGTGGTGTATGTACAGTATTTATTTTCCCTCAGTTGATGGTACAGTTAACTGCTACAGGAAAGCAACCAAACACGTGGTTGATCCGTGTCAGTATGGCCATGCTTTTTTGTGTTAACATCATTGAAAGTACATTAAATTTATTTTAACAGTTTTGTTGGAGCTTATGATTTCTGAAGTGTGGCCTATCGGGAGAGGAAAGGATCAGAGTCTGGTTGCAGCCACTGAGAAATATTTGATGCTTTGGACCGTATAGGTTAGCCTTTCATGTTGCCCCAAACTGTGGTCTTGTGGGTGGGGTGGCCTGGGGTGAGAATATTGACAGAAAACTATTGTTTTTGTTCCGATTTTTTTTTTCTGCTTGCCTTACATTGCAGATTTTCAGCACTTCAGATGACAATAAGCATTCTGAAAATTGGTTCATATTTGAGATTTGTGTCATAAATACTTTTTGAGAGAACTTCAATTGGTGTGTCCATTTTGAGTTTTTGACCCTATTGGTGCGTCCTTTGAGACCCTGTCATTCTTGAGCCATACATGGTATAGGCCACATCCTGAATTATTATAATCAATTTAGGGCATTCTAAAACAGGAGGGTGATCACAATAATATATTTTTGGACTGTAATTTATACATTTTGAAAACTATAAATATTAAAAAGTTTACTGTCATATGTTAGAATGCCCTATAAGGATTATAAAGATACAAAGGTGTTGTTTGTACCATGTATGGTAAAAAAAGATATATACAAGGTCTTAAAGTAGGCACCTATAGGACCAAAAATTACTCTATTTTCATTTTGACAATTACGTTGTGACCAATGTAACGGGTGTAAAGAGAGAAGCACTTGCCCAAGGTGAAATTTGAACCCCACTCCTCTCACTCGTCCAAAGATTCCAAAGACAAATGCGTTACCAGTCGGCTAAAGGTGAAATTCAAATTTAAATTGCCACTTTAATAAAATGTATTTGCGATACAAATCACATACTCCAAACATCCTTCCTCCATTTCTGGAAAAATGTTTTCTCCAAATTCATACGGGATTTCCCACATATATCTTGAATGTACATTATAACCTGTATTGCAGTAGTTGGATTTGTTGGATCACTTCCACTTTCATTTGTAAGTTTCTAGAATAAATGTGTTCGCAATATAGTTTCTGATGACTTTTTTTTTCTTTTCTTGTAATGTACAGCTACAATACACATACTCACTTCCTGCTCATCCTCCCGTGGGTGGGTGGGTGGGTGTTTGTGTGTGTGTGTGTGTGTGTGTGTGTGTCTGTGTCTGTGTCTGTGTGGGCATGTTTAGCCTACTTCATACTGTCCCCATGAGGATAGAAAAGGTTGTCGAATGCTCCCTTTTTGGGGACCCGGGAATGGTCCCCTTGAGGGAAAAGTTAATTTTAGGGTTAGGACTAGGGTTATTGTTAGGGTTAGGTTAGGAAGTCCCAATAATGATAGGAATATAATAGTTAGGTTTAGGGTTAGGGTTAGGTTAGTTTTAGGACGTCCCCACAAAGATATGAATACAGGACTGTGTGTGTGTTTGTGTGCGTGCGTGTGTGTGTGAGAGTGAGAGAGAGCGTGTAAATTAAAGTAATCAAAAATGTATTTTTCAAGATTATGCATACTTTAAAAAGTACCCTGGGCTGATTAGAAATACTTTTTGTAATTTTGTTAATTTTGTAATCCTATAAATTTTTTTTTAGAACTAGCTCTAATAATTCTGAGCATTTGTTTCTATTTCTGATGATAATGGCCATTATTTGCATTGGTACACATTTGATCAGCATAATTCATGATTTTGGAATACAGTCTTTTTAAAGGTACACTTTTCTAACTCAGTGATTCCAGTCCATAAAATCTTCTCAGTTCTGTTGTGTACTACTGCAGTTATATAATTTAGCCAAGGACGACAACAAGCTGTGTGTTTGTGCGTGTGCTTTTTTCTATTGGGCCGGACGGCTTGTGTGTATTTTTTGGGGGTTTTTCCCTTTTTTAAATTTTTTAATTTGTGGTAATCCTCCCAGAGTTGCAGCTTGGGCAGGACTCCACAACATTATTTTCTTTATGTGTTCGATGTTATGTGTTTGTGGCGTGGAATGCTAGATTTTGTTCTGTTAGTGGATGTGTGAGAGTACCGTCGTGTCTGTCTGTGCGTGGGCTTTTCCCCCCGGAGGTATTGTGGAGCCGGGCGGCCGCGGTGGGCAATTTAAGGGGTGGTCACGAGTGTGTGTGCCCGTGCCCGTGCCCCTTGTTTACCGTTGCCTATACAAGCCTGAACAGGACAGTGTGTGGGGGATTGAGTCGTAGTGTGTGGGGGATTGAGTCGTAGTGTGTGTGTGTGTGGTGTCGGAGGCATGCTTCAGTGTTGTGCACGTTCACACTTCACGAGAGCTAGCTCAAAGTTCAGTTCACACAGATTAAAATGAACTAGTTTATGTTCATCGTTCACAATTTTGAATTTTGAAGTTCACAGTCCCAAAAAATGAACTAATTCACGTTAATTTCTTCAGTTTTTTATTTTATTAGCTGCTCCGATCTAACAATATTGCACACATTTTTGTGAATTAGATAATCGCCCCAGCTCATTCCAAAGTATTACTACTACTGCTAACGGTTAAGCTGTACCTACAGTCGCCTACTACCCAACTCTCATCAGCACAAAATCAACTCGACTCCAGAGCCCTGAGCTGCGGCAATATTCCACGGCTACAGAGCCGTGACACAAACCAAAATACTTTGGAGTTTTAACAGAGAGAAAATGCTGTAGCCTACACCATTAATAATAGGGTTTAGTCTAGCTACTCAGCATGGATCAACCAGAAATCTTAACAAAGGTATTCTGTTATATCGAATGATATTCCTAGACACTAACACTTTAATAGCCTACTTTTTATTACGAAATAATTACATGTGGCTGCTTGCAACCGAATTGCAGTCTAAAACATAATTCATATGTGATTGTGTTCAGCTAATGACAGCAAATAGGCTACTTCTTATTTAAAGTAGTGGAACAACAACAGTGAACAGATAAATACAATTTTGTATAATAGAATAAATAAATAGCCTAATGGTTCAAATAAACATATTTTATGGTGTCCTCAAATAAATCTTTTCCTAATACTATTTAAAACTAATAAACGAAACAGGCTCCTGTACGCACACACACGCATCAAGATCTGGCTTGTTTGTCGGATTTTTCTGGCTATCTCCTATACAGCCATCCATCCACCACATTTTCAGTAGGCTGGATTCTAGGATCTGAGAAAAAATAACATTTAAATGTGCATAGACTAATAAAATGGCTATATGCAAATATAACCATTCAATGTCTATTCTTAGGCCACATAATATCTAACGTTACAATCAATGACGACAGCGTTATTTTAGGCTATAGGTCTAACGTTAAACTTCTACTAGAATATTGGAGATGGGAAAGTCGTAAATAAATGTAAACTGGGTGCGACTGTAAACTAGCTTGAAAAGTAAGGGAGAGTGAACAGAAAACATTGAGCATCGGCTATTAAAAAATGCATCAATCAGGTGATTTGGGTCTGAATAAAATATCAAAGCTAGTTTACTAACTTGATTTGCTACCAGCTAGACGCTGTCTGAAACGGCTTCAAATTCCAGCTCGCGCCACTGGGAGAAAGAGATGCGGCTCGGGTAGTTCGAAAGAATCAAACAAACAAACGGGACTGTATTAACCGGAAGTACCAAAAACTCGCGACTCCGACTCTTCAAACTGAATGGTACGGAAAGAGCCGACTCAGAAAAAAGAGCTGAACTGCCCATCACTACTCGGGTGCCATAAAACACAGTGCGTGCGCGTCGTTAAGTCTCGCGGGAGTTAACGACGCTCACGTTCACGTCCATTAGTTGCAAACTGATACGTTCAGTTCACCGTTCACCAAAAACATGAGCACGTTCAATGAACGCGCTCTTTTAGCACGTTCAATGAACGCGCTCTTTTAGCGCGTTCATGCACAACGCTGGCACACTCACCTGAGGGAGGGGTCGGCTGCGTCCGGCAGGAACGTTGGGAGAGAGTAGGGGGATAAAAGAGACATTGCTTCGCAGGCATTGCTTCGTCAGGTCGTGTGTGTGTTCTGTATCTTGGGTTTTATGAACTTTAGAAAGGTGATTAAAATTTCATCTGAAAGCTGGGTTTTCCTGGCTTCAAGCACAGATAACCAACATTTCTGTGATCTACTCAGAAGCCTTCAATGACAATTACATAACAGCTTAAAAATGCAATAATAACAACCCTTTATATTGCATTCACGAGCATTACATAACAAATTGAAAGAGCCTTTTGAACACTTTATCGTATATCACTGATTCTTGAAGGTCGGGACAAAACATGTCCTACAGGAAAACGTACGGAAGCCGATGGGAAGCTGTTGTTGGTTGGTCACTCGCGCTGTCAGACTCATTTGGTATAGCACGTCCAATCAGAAGGAGACTACAATATTCCGTCATGTAGGCCTAGTACCTACCCTTTCCGTAATGTGATTTGTAAATGTGTTTTGGGTTTTGTCGTTGTGTCTTCTAACTTAAAGTTGTTCTCTGAAATGTCGTTGTGTTTTCTGGCTTGCAGTTGTTTTCTAACTTGTTGGTGTGTTTTCCGAAAAGTCGTTGTGTTTTATACCCGTCAGCTTCCGTTGAAATGTCTTTTTTATATTAAAAATAAAGACAATTGAAATAAAAGACATACCTAAAAACTTTAAAGAAAAGGAACTGTGTATACCCACAACATTATTTTCATATTTACTTGAATAATGTCTATTTGTCTGCTCTGTACCTGGAAATCACCTTGGCAGAAAATCTGAATTTAAAACTGCTAAAAAAAGTGTTAAATTTTCTTAAATTGTGTAAATGTAATTTGTGTAAATGTGGACAGAGTGCTTTCAGTGACTATGCATGATGTGCAGGCCATAACATTTGAGGACATTAAACAGACAATGACTGAGGATGAAACACTCAAACAGTTGAAGACAATTGTGGAGACAGGAAAATGACCAAACCCAGTTTCAGAGGAATTGCAGCCATACAACAGATGTGCAGGAGAGTTATGTACATACAAAGGACTTATACTGAGAGGACACAGGATTGTGTTGCCGAAAGCAATGGTGAAACAAGCACTAAGGATCGTACACGAGACACACCAAGGAGTGGTACGTACAAAACAATATCTGAAGAGCACATTTTATTGGCCTAACATGGACCTAGATGTTTAAAGACTGATTAGAAACTGTTCCGCCTGTGTGCTCAACCAGCGCGCTACATGGAGATCAACCTCTCCAACCACTTGAACTCGGCTGCTGACAGAAAGGCTCTGCAGAGGGTCACTGGCTGTCCTCTGCCCTCCCTGGAAGAGATTTCCAGCTCCCGCTGCCTCAGAAGGACCAGATCTATCCTCAAAGACTCCTTCCACCCAGCACATCATCTGTTCGACCTGTTGCCCTCAGGCAGGCGCTACAGGTCAATGAAAGCCCGTACCTTCAGACTCAGCAACAGCTACTTTCCCTGGGCCATAAGAACTCTTAACAAACAATAATCTCCTGTAATATTAACACTGTGCTAAATTCCTGACTGCTGTTTTTATTTATTTTATATTTATTTTATTTTTATTCATCTTGTGCAATATCCAAATTTTTATGCAATATTTCCGACTGCTGCTTATTTTGTGCAATATCGATACTGTGCAATATTTGACTGCTGTGTTTATTTATTCTATGCTGTTTTTATCTATTTTTTATATTCTATCTTGCTTTGTTTTTATTCGATAGCTGTGTGTGCCATGTCCTGTTGTCATGTCTTATCTGGTTGTCATGTCAAATGCACAAATGGAGTGGTTCCTGTAATCTCATTATATCAAAATATAATGACAATAAAGCTTTCTGATTTCTGATTTCTGACATGTGAAAGAAAGAGGAACTTCCAAAGATTCTAATGGCGTGTCGCTGAACAGCACACAGAGCGTCAGGAGAAACACCAGCTATTTTGATGTTTGGACGAGACATCCGCACAAAGTTTTCAGACCTGGAGAAGGAAGGTGAGAAACCAAAAGAAAGGGAGAAAACAAATGACATCAGAAACCATCACAGAGAATACAAAACCAAAATGAAACTGACCAGACAAGCCGAGCAAAGGAGCACAACTTCAAAGTTGGTGACGTAGTGTACATTGCTAGCATGGAGAATGGAAAGCTAGATTCCATATTCAGAGACACTCGCCATGTGCGATTGAGAAACACCGCAGACAACTCTTTCACCACCAGAAGTGGCAGGGTTATCAGAAAGCCAGTATGTATCAGAAAACACTTAGAAGTAAAAAAAAATTTTTTAAAAAGGTTACTGAGAAAAGAGGCATTACCTTTTGTTATGTTTATGTTCAACTGAAAATATGGGTGAATTGATAGGACATTCAGAAATGATATTGAAACTTTATGTTTAAAGAATGTGAAGAAAAACAATGTTATAAAAGTTACAATTGTTAGACAGACACACGTGATTTATGTTAGACAAAATAGAAACCTTTTTTATGTTAAAGTAAGACTTTAATTCTAAACAAAGGGAGGGATGTAGTATAGCTGATTAGATAGATAGTCAATGAGTTATCACGAGATCTAGAGTGGGTATATAAGGTGAGGAGACATGAGAAGGAGGAGACCTAGAACGAGAGGGAACTAAGATGGTATCAAAAGGAATGCTATGCTATTTGAATGGAACACATGTTAATAAAGCAAGTTAATAGAACCAAGGACTACTTCTTTGAACTAACAACACAACACCAAGCAAACTGAACATTTATTGTTGTATAACAAACCCCTCTCCCCAAAACAGCAATGTAATGGAATGCCTATTTAACAAAAGTGTTACACCATAATATGCTTATACTCATTCTCTATTCAGCATCTAACCCACCACACCCTTACCACACTTACAACTAAGCACATTGCTCTGTAGCTGTTATATTATTCCAGCCCAGCTCACATTATTACTATTGCTTTAACACCAAAACCTAAACTTGAAAAAACCTGTGCAATCTTAAAAACTGTAGCATGTTACGATAAAAAATGATCACATGCACTGATTCATCTATTTATTATCTAGTTCTTTCTGTGAAGTGCATTTAGCGTTTCAAGACGTTTTCCCTGACCCTTCAAGTTTTGTATTTTGGTTAGGACCTCTTTGTCCATCGCTTGTTTGCACCACATGCTGAAACTAGCTACTGTTTCGGTTGCCTCATCCCATGGGCACAAAGCTGCATAGACCTCCGGTGCAGCCATCTGAAGCTCCGCTATGGCAGCAATTCTGGCCATGGTTTTTCAGTTGACCCCAATGTGGTGAAAGCATCTGGCCGTTGGCTTGCCCGTCGCATGGAGCTTCAGAGCCAATGCCTTTGAGGTTGCACACTGCGGGAGAAAAATATTTCACTTCATTATGATCAGGGGATCATGGCCAGGGGATCCCTCTGAAGTAGGCTCCTTAGCCGAAATATCAGGATTTTAAAACGTAATTAAATTAGTGTGTTAACAAGTTATATTGTACATAGCTACATTTTTGTCTTTCAAACTAATACATTTTTAAATGACTATTCCTGCAGTATAAGTGGCTTCTCCTCGGGACCGCATCACACCACCCTGTCATGGTTTATTTTCATCTTAATTGTGTTCATTTTAAGCTGGTTAATAAGTAAAATGATGTTTTTGTGTCATTATTGAGAAACATAATTTGTACTATTACTATTAAGATTATTAGTATATATTCATAATTCTTTCCCAAATGACACCAGAGTTCCACAGATATTTAGGAATGACATTCACATGAGTAATGTTTTCAAACACTGCTTTCAATAACAATATTACCAGGTTTTAACACATCCTAGGTCTACCATTACAAAGTTGACATTGGTTGCAGCAGGCATGGGACAGTTTGTGAATACCTCACTGATTTAAAGCCCCATTATCTTCTACTGTGCAATAATCACAATTACTCTTACTCTACTCTTAAAATCTAATAATGAATGTTTTACCATGTCATCTATGGAGGAGGGCTGGGCAGGCAGCAGATAGGCTATGACATTCAGCTATGTCATTAGTAAAGCAGTCAAGATTAATGTTCTTAAGGTTTCTAAAAGAAATCAGACATGTAGGGTTAAAAAAAGAGAGGGGGACAGTTGCCATGAAGACCACAGCATTGTGATTAGACATCCCCAGATCAACACAATGGAGATTGCTAATGATTAAACCCAGATTTGGTATGTGGTCACGGTTATGCGTGAGAAAGATCACATGTTGCGTTAAATCAAAATCAAAATCTGCAGCAGGTTTACAAGAAGGGTTGTCAATATGAATGTTAAAATCGCCAACTATAATGATTACAGAGGAGAGTGAGCTTAACTGGGTTAACAGCACAGGTAGTTCTTATAAGTTTTAACATCAGACATTCAAATGAGGGTGAACAATCAACAGGCACCATTTTTTAAGGTCAGAACGGTAGATAACTGCAATCCCACCACCACGGCCAGATGTGCGAGGAATATCAGCATAAAGAAAGCCAGATGGAATTACATCATTTAGCGACAAAATTTTGTTTGGGTTCTGCCACGTCTCAGTCAAGCATAGCAGGTCAAGATTATTGTCTGTGACAAATTCTGATAACACTCACGCTTTATCATTCAGAGACCTTGTATTAAATAATGCAATGTTTGCCATTGATGGAATGTTATTATAGTCATTATTCCTTGTGAGGTGGTGTAGCGAGGAGAACTCCACACCTCTGGTACCCAAATAGCTTCGACAAGCAAGTCGTCGAGAATGAGACCAAATGGACAAGATCTTAATTCCATTCGCAGTATGTTTGTGACCAGAGCCCCTGTGCATGTATCTCGGGCGCTTCACCAAACCAGATGCACAAGATTTGTCCAGACCTAGTAATCTAGTGCTTGAGCATTTGAGTGTAAGAAGTTCAGATCGAGAATACTTTATCATGCTGGAGCTCCATCCAATGAAACCGCTGAAATACTGGTCGCCCAAATTACCAATGGAGCTGATTACAATAAAATAATATTCCACCATCAGGAAAATGCTGGCAAATGTTCTAGCTTCAGGGCAAATCAAACATAAAACATGACTGTGCTACCTATGAACGCTTACATGTACTACAGTATGTTAAATGCACTCAAGATGCGAAAATAACAATAGCAAACATATGGCGCAACACTGTGGTGGTGGAAAAACTAACGTACATACTTGAAATATCACAAGCAGTAATATTTACAAACCAAGAAGGAAAATGTCCCTCATGCATATCCCTCCGACAGAATCAATGCTATGGTATCTTGGTAAATATGGTATCTTCTTCTGACCCACTCCCAAAATCCTCATAGTTTGGTTGCAGGAGAATATCTAAGTTGAGCAAAATCTTGGCGCCGGCGCCATGGCCACTAGGGGGATCTGCACAAAGGGGTTAAGACATTGTGATTAAATTAAGTGGATTTAATCTAAAGTCAAGTCAATTGTACCTGAATTGCATTCAGAAGCATTTGCTTAACTGGTTCAGAAGACGGATGTTGGTTTAACTGTTTGAGGAACTGCTTGTCCTCACTGAGCTCCTCAATCTGTTTCACCAGCATGGAATTTTTGTTTTGCTTTACAAGACTGCAGTTAAGGGGGGGCATTACTGACAAAAAAATCATACATTTCAATAACAAAGCAAGGTAAACAACTTTTAGTAAAAAAAACTTATAAATACATAAATAACAAACACCAGACCAGCCTCTGTTCTTGCTCCATGTGGACCTCTGGCTTTCAGACAGAGCTCCATATTACATATACGCTGTAACTTAAGAGCCGTTTTGCGGCCGAACGGAATCGAGTTGAGTTATTCTGAAAGTTACCTATTCTGCCACTTGTCCTCTCCACAAATCTCAGCCTGCTAGGGCAGGCTATAAATGGTTCAGTGGCGGCTGCTGAGCTGAAAATTGAGGAGGCAGAAAACTTCCCCTTAAACTCTCAATCATTTTCCTTGATTAAAAACCCAGCCAGCATTTCATCGTTTGTGCGTCTGCGTATGTGTGTGTATGCATGTGTATGTGTGTGTGTGTATGCGTGTGTGTATGTGTGTATGCATATATAAGTAAAACATGAAACTGTAACAAAACTAACAAAGATTGGCACTCCAGACAATTATTAAACCAACACCAACACTAAAAAGAGACAAATATGGCTCTTTAAACCCTTAAAAAAAAGTGTAAGTGGCATGGGTCTTTAATGAAGAGTCTTAATTTCTTACGGCCACCACCACCCACCCTCTCCGGTGCATACTTCAGGTATTTTGTCATGGTCTCCATTACTTTTGTGTGTATTGTGTTGTATGTGCTGTTGACAGCGTCTAAAGAGGAAAAACAAATCACAGGTTAGATAATTGCCAAAAATGCTGTACATTTTAGCCCATGTATTACAAATCTTGTGTAGTGTACATTGTTGCCTCACTACCTGCCTGCCTCCGTACCCTCAAAGAATAATTCTCCCCATTGGGTAACAACATCGCATACCTGCTCTCTCAAGCTTATTGCCCAAAAAAAACCGCTTCAAACTAATGTAGACACATCACAGAATCACAGACAAAACCGCTATATAGCTCTGTGTTCCATGAAGCTACTGTAGCCTACTGGTTACAGTTGCTGCCTCTCACACAGAGTTGGGAACAAGTTTAAATACTTTTAATTTATTACACTGTTATTATTTTCACATTAACACATGTATTGTTAATGCGAAGGCAAAAGACGTTTCCAATATTAACTGTTCAATGTTTCACTTATACTACAGCAAAAGTGAAACGCCTATAGCCTATATCACGTGAAACTATTCCGTCACTGGACACCACGGCAGAATGCAGGCTAGCTACGTTATGGGAACAGGTATCCCATGGCCATTTGTCAAGCAAAGAAAAAGGTTTTAGTGCAGAATATCATCTGGTTAACATTGCGTTGTTGCATTAATGTAAAAAAAATATGCTATAAATAACTGTGTTGGCTACATGTGTTAATCTCACACAAATGGCAACAAAAAAATGTGTCTGTGTGGAGCCTGCTGTTCTCTTGCGGTCATGTCTGACTCTGTGGAAACCAAACCTTCAACACTCGCCTCCCCAACATTTCTCCCAGCGGGGAGGTTTTGTGTGGCATGAAGAGGAGCTCTGTCTTGTCGAGGTTGAGCTTCAGGTGATGGGTAGTCATCCACTCAGAGATGTCGGCCAGACAAGCAGATATCCTCTCTTTCACCTGTTGGGTAGAGGAAGGGAAAGAGAGGAAGAGTTGAGTATCGTCAGCATAACTATGGTATGAGAAGCCATGTGAATTGATTACTGAACAAAGAGACTTTGTATAAATGGAGAACAGCAGAGGACCCAGTACAGATCCCTGTGGGACTCCTGTCGACAGGGGATGGGGCGCAGAGACAGAACCCTTCCAAGAGACTTGGTAGGATCTATCAGTGAGGTACGATACAAACCAGGAGAGGGCAGTCCCAGAAATGCCCATCTCAGAGAGTGTGGAGATCAGGAGTTTGTGGTTGACCGTGTCGAACGCTGCAGACAGGTCAAGTAGAATCAGGACAGAGGAGAGGGATGAGGCTCTAGCAGTGGAGAGTGCCTCAGTCACGGCCAGGAGAGCAGTTTCCGTGGAATGTCCGGTTCTGAAGCCGGACTGATGGGGGTCAAGCAGGTTATTCTGGTGGAGAATAACAGACAGTTGGTTATGGACAGCTCGTTCAAGAGTTTTGGACAGGAAGGGCAAGAGAGATACAGGACGGTAATTCCTGACATCAGAGTGTTCCAAGCTAGGTTTTTTTAGGAGTGGGGTTACATGGGCAGTCTTAAAAACAGCAGGAACATGGTTAGGGAGGTGTTGATAATAGAGGAGAGATATGGAACAAGCTGCAGAGAGGGAGGGGGGTGGAGGGGGGATAAGCAGGGAAGAGAAGGTGGAAAAAAGTTTCAGTGGATTAGACACACATGCATTAATTTTAGACTGAAAAAATGAAGTCTTAGCCGATGTAGTTGCAACTGTGAAGGCTGCCAGCAGAGTTTGATAGACTGAGAGAGGCAGAAGTTAAACATAGAGGTGGCAACATCAACATGCATATTAGCAAGAGGAGGAACTAGTAGAGAGGAGTGCGAGAGGGTGCGGAAATTTCTCCTGAACATAACAGTGGGTGGGTCGTTAGTGGGGTTGAGGGAGAGTGGGCAGGAAAGAGAAAATGAAATAAAGAAATGGTCCGATACGTGGAGTGGGGTCACCGTGAGTTCAGACGTGGCGCAGTTCCTGGTGAGTACAAGGTCTAGTTGGTTACCAGCCTTGTGGGTGGCAGGCGATGGGGATTGAGTGAGAGCGAAGGACTGGAAGAGTGAGGCGCCACTGGATAGCTGGGAACTCTCTGGATGGAGGTTGAAGTCTCCCAGTAGGATTACAGGGGTGCCATCCTCAGGGAAGGAGCTCAGGAGAGTGTCCAGTTCATCAAGGAAAGCGCCGAGCGGACCTGGAGGGCGATAGAGAACTACAATGTTAAGTGTAGATGGGTGGGTTACAGTGACTGCATGAAACTCAAAAGAGGAGAAATTCAGACAATGTGCAGTGGGAATAGAACATTTTCAGGATGTGGAAATCAGCAAACCAGTACCCCCGCCTCGGCCAGAGGCCCTGGGGGTGTGGGAGAATGAATAGCCAGCAGACAGAGCAGCGGGAGTGGCTGTGTTATCTGGAGTGATCCAGGTCTCAGTGAGAGCCAGGAAGTGGAGGGACTTCATCTTGGCGTAGACAGTGATGAAGTCCGTTTTCTCGTTCATGTCTAGTCTGGAACTCGGTCTAAGTCTTGTCTTGTCTTGCTGATATTAACGCTTGTCCTGCTTTTATAGTTGTACCCGCCAGCCTGCAGTTTCCTACCTGCTTCATCCGTGCTACCCTGCTTCCCGCACCCGCTCTGCCCCTGCTTCGCCCAACACAGGATTCAGTCCCAACCCCTCTCTCTTTTGAGAGCTTGATTGTACAAATAAACGCTCCCTGTGAGCTTATTGTGAGTTATGTCTCTGAGTCGTGCATTTGAGTCCAGTTCTGATCCGGAACCTTAACATGACAGCCTATTCAAATGTATTTCATAAATAACTGTGAGCAGTTATTGATCCAAACTTTAATAATAATGTTAATTTTTTATGCATTACATACAGCACGTTGCAGTTCAATAGCCTCACTATATGACTTGGTGCCAGGCCCGGTTCTAGACTGTTTTGATTGTGGGGGCATGAAGAGATGTTGGTGGGGCACAAGGGGAAAATAAGTAGTGGGGGGTCTGGGGGTCCTCCCCATAAAATTTTTAACCTTTTAAAACCTATTTCCTGCATTTCTACACAACCTCACACAGGGTATTTTCTAAAAATAAAATGTTTTATTTATAAACATTTTGGAGTAGTTTTTTTTTTTTTTTCCAAAGCTCAAGGCGAGATTTGAGATGCTTTCATATAAAGCTAAAGCAATGAGCGGCTAATCAGTACATTACTGGGTAAGATAGCCTAGTGGATTATTATATTTTAACTATATATTTTTTCAACATATAACTTTTTTGTTGTTGTTCTGTACTCACAATCTGTTAATTTTATACACATTTCTGCATGTTGCATGAGATCATGAGTTTCTTTCCGGAAAAAACCCCACATACAAATTCATCCAGATCAAGAGCCGATGGAATGACCTTCTCATGAGGAAGAATAACCAGGTTTTAAGGGGTTATATCAGTTTCACTCTCTTTCCTAAGGAAGGTAATGTACGATTACCTATTACATTTGTGCTTTTAATTTTAATGCTCATAATCAGAAAGCAACTTGAAGATATACAGCAGGTCCATTAGTCCTCCAAGATTCAGATGCAAATTAGTTTGGGGGCAGACAAAATAAACAGCAGGCAGCCATTTTTCTCCAAGCATTCATGTGCACCATAGGTATTGTGGGATAGCTACCTGGCCAGAAGTACGTACCTGTTGATGAGGGCTATCAAATTTTAGGGCCATTTGCAGAGGCTTGCGTAGGGGAATTAGCTCAAGTGGTAGAGCGCTCGCTTAGCATGTGAGAGGTAGCGGGATCGATGCCCGCATTCTCCAGCACCGCCTTTAGACCCCTCTCTGGCCTTGTCCCCTTTTAAGCAGGAGAGAGAAAGCATGGGCATAGAAATCGAGTGTGTGTTTTGGCAGCCTGATTTTTTATAGCCTTTCGTTTGGAAAATAACCCAGACACCTTTTTGTCAAGACCTTAATTGGTTGCTGACTGAAAAGAAATCCAGAATACATGTGGCTCTCCAGGACATGATTTTGGAACTCTTGATATACAGCATGACAGCGGCAACATAGTTTTAGTTTGAACTCAAATGCAACAGCCATGCTGCATAATTAATGTCGTCTGCCCCATGAGCTGTGCCCTCATCTGAGGAACCGGGTTCCACAAATAACCGGCAGTCCTAAATGGAAAATGTGTCACAAACATTTGAATTTGATTGTAAATTGTGAAAACAATTCAAGAACTGAACAGGAAGTCAAGCAGGCAGCAAACTTAAAGAAGAAGAAGAAGATGAGTTGCCCTCACCCGTGGTCAACGTTGCACAACCTGCCGAAACCCAGGATCGAACCAGGGACTTTTAGATCTTCAGTCTAACGCTCTCCCAACTGAGCTATTTCAGCAGACCGGACGCAACCCCGAGACGGGTGGAGATGGTGTATATATACGTGCGAAGGTAATTCATGCTCGAAACGATGCCTCCTGAGAAGGGACACAAGTTTATTTCAGAGCGTTTTCCCACCTGCAAATCAGTCATTCCTCAGCAAGAGGTCAATAGAGCCTTCTTGACAGTCAGTTATCACGTAGCCATTCCCAGTAAGTAATTCACATCAATTGCCACTAATTAAGCACAAACAATGCCAGTACAGCAGTTTTAAGTGTGATGTCTATTTCCAGTTCCAAAAAGCCAGAGGAAAAATTGTACTACTGGCAGTGGTTTAGTACAGGAGACTTGCCTTTTTTCATTGGGCGTGGTTTCACTGCAAAATCTGAACCTTGCTCTATCGCACACCACAGAAGCGCCATGTAGCGCAGCGTTCTGCTTGGACAAGATTTGAAAATATTTTTTTTAAACTCCCACAAATTTGTCAACTTTTGGGAAACTGCTAACTCAAAGGCCACGCGCGAGGGTCAAAATGAGATGATTGCAAGTTAAACAAAGTGCATTTCCCATCAAGCCTTTGAGGGCTTCATGACATACTTTCAAACGCACCTTGCATCATCTGAGTCAAATGCGGTTACCTTGCTGAGATCAACCTCAAGGTTCAATTGGCACTGTTTGATGCTCTCCGCAAATGGTCAATACAGGCATTTTTAACGTAGCGCTGATGTATGCGTGTGCAGGCAAGGAAACACTGTGCCTTGTCCTCATTAGTATAGTGGCCCGTATCCCCGCCTGTCACGCGGGAGACCGGGGTTCGATTCCCCGACGGGGAGAAAACATCTTCTCCTTTCACTGACAAACATGATTAAATCAAAATGGAAAATCCATGGCCTGTATGGGGGTCAAACACGTGAGATATGCGTTATTAGCACCACGATCTAACCTACAGAGGTAGGTAGTCACTTCCAGCATATAATATTATATTGATCTTCACAGTAGCAAAACGGACATCTTGTTCAGTTATTTTCCTCTGGCCCCATGCCCTCTCGGTGAGTTGACGAAATCTACAGCACATTGACGTCACAAGTTTGTTTGGCTATGGGGGTGGTGTCCCTCAAATAACGTGGCCTATGTAGATAATTGCCATACTTTTTGCGGGAGGCCTGGTCTTTCAAAAAGATTGGATTAGTTAACATATGATCACTGACATCGGAGGCAATTCTTGGAAATGAACTATTTACTGATCACAAAGTCGATATCTTATATTTGTCTAAAACATGGCTTAAGTCTGATGAATATATTGTCTTAAATTAATCCGCCCCTCCTGATTACAGTAATACTCACTTTTCCCATCTAACAGGTTGTGGTGTTGGGATTTGGTGCTATAAAGTATGCTAGACTCTGTGCTCCTTTAAAATATGGCTTAAATTTGAATAGCTTGTTCCCAGCTTTGCACATCCTAACAAAACAAAATTGTGAAATGTTGTTAAATATTGGCACTAGTCGCTCCTCCGTGCTCTGACAGGTATAAAACAATTATTTTAGACTTACCATAATGTTGCATTACCAAACAAAACATTGCGTGTGCAAACATATTCATCATTGGTATGGTCTTACACATAGAAATCATACTTTATCTGTCTCTGTGATGACAACTTGCAATTTAATGCAATGTTGGTGATGTAGTGTGTAAAGCAGTGGTCCCCAACCCTGTTCCTGAAGATCTACCATCCTGTCAGTGGCGGCCGGCCTATAGAGGGCGCTGGGGCGCCGCCCCCCCTCCCCCACATACAAATAAAAAAAAAAGTTTTAAAAAAATTATAATTTTTTATTATTATTTAATTTTTTTAGTAGGTTAAAATTATTATTTTTTATTATTATTTTTTATTATTATTTAATTTTTTAGTAGCTTAAACATGTTATATGTTGGCCTTGCGTTGTCTAAAGTTTAATACATTACATATGCATGTTCCGGGGACTGCGGGGCGCCGGTAACGTTATGGTGAATCAGAGCACTCATTCATTTTCAGGCGAGCCCCCTGATACTGCTGCCTGATTCGCCGCCAAAAAAGGAAGTCCCGGGGCGCAAGCCTGTGCGCCCCGGACTATCCTACCCTTTTCTGATTAGTCCTCATGGTTTATGATATTATTTGATTGGATTTAAGGCATGTTTATCACGCCCAGCCGGCATCTAGCAGGATATCACTGCGAGTGCGCAAGTACGGCTCGGTTCAGTCGGCTGCATCTAGACCAAGCGAGAGAGAGATAATTCGAAATGGCTTCTTCAAGTGGAACAGAAAGCAAAGAAAATTCGGTTATTTCTTTGCAAAAAGAACCTTTCTCAAGGCGTTCATTGGGAGAAACGGGTCGGGCTCGGTCACGGCGGCCGAACAACTAGCGAACATTTTACTTTTGAACTACAGTAAAACCTTGACATACGAGTGCACTAACTTACGAGTATTCCGAGCAATTTCTTGCTTCGCCTTACGAGCCTAGACCCGAGTTACGAGCCGAGCAAGCGGAGCATTGCGAATGCGAATGCAATTTCGGAAATTGCATTCGCATTTCCGAAAAATTCTGAAGGGAAGGAAGAAACAAACCACCATGGATAGGTTTTTATCGAAACGCCCTGCAGATCAGTCAGAAAAGCGTGACGAAAAAGCCAAAAATCTATGAAAAAGATGCAAACGTCACTGATGAAGATTAAGTGTAAGTGAAGAATAATAATGTAGCAATTAAGTTTAGAACCAGTTTATTTCTTTATATTCTATTTTATTATCTTTGTATTATATTTTGTATTAATTATTTATTATTTATAAATACATTTCTCATTTTTATAACAACGTAACAAAGAAATTAGGGTGTTTTTTGGGGGGCTGGATCGGATTAATGGTATTTAAATTAATTTCAATGGGGAAAATTGATTTGATATACGAGTAAACCGAGTAACGAGCTCGGTCACGGAACGAATTAAACTTGTATGTCAAGGTATTACTGTACTAATTGGGATGGGTTAGCTTACTTCACATGGTGCTTCAAGTTGTTTTTGGTGAAAATATAGTGTGAAATAAATAAAAATGATACCGAATATTGTGTGTGTCTGTTATCTACCAATAAAACAATGCCTTTTGACGGTCATTTAGGTGCCCAGTGACCACTAAACAGAGAAGCTGTAACCATGGTAACAACAACTGCGTGACAGGGAAACACAATGTCAGCGCTTCAGTGCCTTAACTGCGTCGGGCTCGGGTCGGGTTCGGACATAAAAAGCAGAATTCCTGTCGGGTTCGGGTCGGGCTCGGTTACTACTATCTCGGGCTCGGTCGGGTTCGGACAGAAATATGCGGCCCGATCCGCACTCTAGTTCAGTGATGTCTTACTTGAAAAACTGTCCTCCACTGTTGCCAATCAAACTGTCTTATGCAACTGAGACACACGGTAGCTTGTTTTTTCTGTTTAAAGTCAAAGTCAGATGTATTTGTTTTTTTTTAGAAATGCTAGCGCCCCAACCTATATTTAGATCACCAGCCGCCACTGCATCCTGTAGGTTTTCACTCCACCTCTAATAAAGCTCGCCTCATTCAACAGCGAGAGATCTCATTGAGCTGCTATTTAGCAGAGTCAGGTGTGCCAAATTAGGGTTGAAATAAAAACCTACAGGACAATAGATATCCATGAACAGGGTCGGGGACCACTGGTGTAAAGTATTTGTGTTTAATGAAAGAAATCTTTTAAGATTTTTTGAAATCTTGTTTAGATTTTCTTCTTCTGTCCGAAAGTTTATCTTTTTTACTGCTTCTGGAGTTGATGCCTCCGTTCATTGGTCAGCGTGATATGACGTAGTATTGTTTAAATTTTCTGCCACTTCCTGAAACAGATGAAAGTGATGGGAATTGGCTAAGGCTAGCAAGTGGCTCAATAACGCTATCCTATCGTTTGTGTCGACAGCGTTTTCCGATGTAATCCGACGGAATTTACATAAGTCCATTGCCCTTGTTTTCTCAGTGTCTTGTGACTTGTATTGTCCTTGTTCCTGTTTGTGATTTTTACCTGGCTTACTAAAGAAAGCTCATGGATAAAGCCGAAGCCAGAACAGCTGCAGAGATAGTGTTTGTTCCAAGTCAACCGGCCAGCTGACTGTGTGCATAATCAGAAAGCAACTTGAAGATATACAGCAGGTCCATTAGTCCTTCAAGATTCAGATGCAAATTAGTTTGGGGGCAGACAAAATAAACAGCAGGCAGCCATTTTTCTCCAAGCATTCATGTGCACCATAGGTATTGTGGGATAGCTACCTGGCCAGAAGTACGAACCTGTTGATGAGGGCTATCAAATTTTAGGGCCATTTGCAGAGGCTTGCGTAGGGTAGAGTCCCTTGATAGAGAGAGTAGCGACAACTCACGATTTGAAGCCATTTTGAGTCCATTCAGTGCGGAGCCGCCGTATGGCGCTAGTGCATTGAACCGTGTATTCCATTATGTTCTCTATGTATGAGAGATGGGAATGGTCTTTTCCATGTTGATAATGAACAAATTATATGAAGATGACAAAATAGAAGATTTATGACAACTAAGAGCCATATGATAAAGAAGAAAATCACAGAGCTGGTTGTGATTTAACAGTCACAGACATTTAGAACCATGACAAAGAAGGAATTAACTAGACAGGTACTCGAAATGAACCTGCGAATTACAAATAGGAACACGTTGGATAGTGGTGCAATGTGATATTTTTTTCATGCTAAACTAGATGCCG